>AWOL01S0026278.1:0-14361 GCA_000715115.1 Nicotiana otophora | reverse complement strand
ATAATAATAATAATAATAATAATAATAATAATAATAATAATAATAATAACAATAATCACTAGTATCATAGAAATAAAATGCCCTCTAGAAAACGGTAAATATAACCAGTCTATTCATGTGCTTCCTGTAACAAAAATCAATTTAACAAATCGGGACTATACTCGGTAAACATTATCTCATAGAAAATCTGTATGTTTGGGAGGTTTCCAAGAAATGATCATATAATATGTATCGCTGTGTGGACCCTTTCGTAAAAAGAGTCAAATATATTTATAGGTCCCTACTCGACGGAAAACTATAACTGTATGCTAGTTCTACCTTCCCACTGGCGAAGGCTATAACCGTACTCGATAATCGATAAATACAAGTGCACCGGGTCTAACGAACCCGCCGTTAGCTACGAGATCCTTCAAAGTCTCCTCCCATTTATACTTTTCTTTATTAGCAATAAATATTCATATGAAAGCATTTTCAAAATAGTACATGGAATTTCAATTCTTATCAAATCATTTAATCCCATTTCGGTAACAGTAATCATATCTCAAATAACAGTAAAATATATATAGTAATAGTGGAAATATTTTAAATAATTATAAACATCTCAAGTAAACTGTTCGATACCATATCAAGTAAAAGACTTGCCCCACAAGCAATTTCAAACATTCGGTAACAATTACTATTTACAATTTTATGTATAAACCATGCAGATTATGAAAACACAAGTTGCGGTAAGATTACTACTCATAGTACTCGTGCCAAAAAACTAAATGCTTCACCTCGAGCAATTCGTACAACTTTCTCCAATTAATCTATAATCTCATATTAATTCCCTTGTTAATCTAACAAATAACTAATATAGAATACCTAACCCACCGGATCATATCTTTGATTCTCAGTTCGTCAAAGTGTTATCTACTCCTGCTACAGTTAACTTAAACCGGTTCATAAATCTTCTAAATAAACGGCATACATATAGTTTATTGTACTATTTAATTTTCACAACTGCGTGTCTAAATTAAACCTTAAATAATGTTGCCATATATATATATATATTGAAATCCCATAAACACTTGAATTGAGATATAAAGAATTCCACCAGAAATTGAAATAAAATCAAATAAAGGAAAAATTGACCTCTTTACGTTGAAGAATACTTCTACTGAAAGCTATTATATATGTTCAATTCTCCTCCCTTTTGAGTGTAACTCTTACTGCCAGAAGCTTAAATTTTTCTCTTATAGTATTGCTTCCGGTAATCTCCCCTGTGATGGAACGCGTTTGCAACCAAAGCCCCTTTTTTTCTCTTTTGTTGTCTTGCTGCCGCAGGTTTCCCCTTTCCCTAATTCCCTTTTTCTTTCTTTTTCATTTTTGGTCAGAGAACGGGCTTCGGCCCTTTTTGTGCTTGCATCCCTTTTCTTTCTTTGTTTTTGTTGACTTAATTAGTTGTTAAATGACCAATATATCCTTGTTTAAAATTATTGGATATTACATTCTCCCCACCTTAAACAAATTTGGTCCCCGAATTAAAGTCAATTACGTACTTGTAGACTGGAATAAATAAGGATACTTGACTTGCATAGCATCTTCTACTTCCCATGTAGCTTCTTCAACTGTATGGTTTCTCCATATGACTTTCACGAACACAATCTCTTTTGACCATAGCTTTCTTACTTGTCTATCAACAATAACAATTGACTTCTCCTCGTAAGATAACCTCTCACCAAGCGGTATAGTAGGTACCTCAAGCACTTGAGATATGATATAATTTTTTTTAGCATTGAGACATGAAGCACTGGATGAATAAAAGATAACTTAGGAGGAGGTGCCAAACGATAAGCCACAGCTCCGACTCGGTCTAGTATCTCATACGGTCCTATAAACCTGGGGCTCAACTTGCCTCTTTTCCTAAACCGCATCACACATTTTATAGGGGAGACTCGTAGGAACATCTTATCCCCAACTGTAAACACTAAATCTTTTCTTCTCTTATCTGCATAAGGCTTTTGTCTACTTTGAGATGTGAGCAATCTCTGTCTGATAAACTGAACCTTGTCAATAGCTTCTTGTATTAAGTCGGGTCCCAATAAGTTAGTCTCACCAGCTTCAAACCATACGATAGGAGAACAACATCTTCTACCATACAATGCTTCGTACGGTGCCATTTGAATACTAAACTTGAAGCTATTATTGTAAGAAAATTCAGATAAAGGCAGATAAGTGTCCCAACTACCTCCAAACTCAAGAATGCAAACTCTCAACATATCCTCCAAGATCTGTTTAGTACGTTCAGACTGCCCGTCTGTCTGTGGATGAAATACAGTACTAAGATCTACTCGTGTACCTAATGCTTCTGGAAAAGATTTTCAAAAGTGTGAAGTAAATTGTGATCCTCTATCATAGATGATGGATACTAGAACTTTGTGAAGTCGGACAATTTTGTTCATAAATATCTGTGCATATCTTACTCCACTATATGTAGTCTTCACTGGCAAAAAGTGTGCTGATTTTGTTAATCGATCTATAATCACTCATACAGAGTCATAACTTCTAAGGGTTCGTGGTAGACTGGTGACAAATCCATAGTAATTCTTTTCCATTTCCACTCTGGAATCTCAATTTGTTGTAGCAGTCATGTGGGTCATTGATGCTCAGCCTTGACCTGCTAACAAGTCAAACAACTAGAAATAAAGTTAGCAACATCTTTCTTCATACCTTCCCACCAATAAAATTGCTTCAAGTCATGGTACATTTTTGGGGATCCAGGATGTATAGTGTATCTAGAGTTGTGGGCTTCTTCAAGAATAGCCTGTCTTAACCCATCTACGTCTGCTAGACATAGCCTATTACCTATTCGAAGAACACCATCACTTTCAACAATCATATCCTTGCTTTTACCGGCTAAGGCCTCATCTCTGTATTAGCAGAATCGCTTATCCTCATATTGGGTGGCTTTAATGTGCTCAACTAATGAAGACTTAGCCTGGGCACAAGCCAACAATGCCTCTGAATTTCCGATACTGAATCTGATACCTGTACCTTCTAGTCTCTGAATATCTTTGGCCAAAAGTCTCTTTGTAGGAGCTATATGTGCCAAACTCCCTATAAATTTTCTGCTCAATGCATCAGCCACTATATTGGCCTATCCAGGATGATACAAAATAGAACAGTCATAGTCTTTGAGTAGTTCTATCCACGGACGCTGCCGAAGATTTAGATCCCTCTGCTGAAAAATATACTTCAAACTTTTATGGTCAGTATAAATCTCACAAGTTTCACCGCATAGGTAGTGTTTCTAAAATTTTAAAGCAAATACCACTGTAGCCATCTCCAAATCATGTGTAGGATAGTTTTGCTTGTGCTTTTTTTAATTGTCTCGAAGCATAAGCTATAATGCGACCATTTTGCATGAGAACACACCCTAATCCCACCCTTGATGCATCATAGAACACCGTAAATCCTCCAGAACCCGATGGTAAGGCTAATATTGTTGTAGTTATAAGACACATTTTGAGTTTTTGAAAGCTCTGCTCACATTATACCGTCCACTAAAACTTTGTATTTTTCTGTGTTAACTTAGTCAGTGGCGCTGCTATTTTGGAGAAATCCTGCACAAAACGCCTGTATTAGCCTGCTAAGCCTAAAAAGCTGCGAAACTCTGTAGGAGATGTAGGTATGGTCCATTTCTGCACAGCTTCTGTCTTCTTAGGATCTACCATAATTCCATTTTTGGATACAACATGCCCTAGAAATGCTGCTGAGTCTAGCCAAAATTCACACTATGAGAACTTAGCATAAAGCCGATGTTCTCGCAATGTCTGCAATACAATCCTCAAATGATTCTCGTGTTCATCGTGTCTACGAGAATATATTAGGATATCATCAATAAATAATATTACAAATCTATCCAGAAACGACTTAAACCATTCATTAAATCCATGAATGCAGCTGGAGTATTAGTCAGTACGAAAGGCATCACAAGAAGCTCATAATGCCCGTACCGAGTTCTGAAAGCAGTCTTAGAAATATCTTCATCTCTGACTCTAAGCTGATGATAGCCAAATCGGAGGTCAATCTTTGAAAAGTAGGCAGCTCCTTATAACTGATCAAACATGTCATCTATACGAGGCAAAGGATATTTATTATATATTGTCATCTTGTTCAACTGCCTAAAGTCAACGCATATTCTTAGAGATCCGTCTTTCTTCTTCACAAACAATACATGTGCACCCCATGGTGATATACTAGGTATAATAAAACCCATATCTAATAAATCCCGTAACTATTGCTTTAGCTCCCTCAACTCTACTAGTGCCATCTGATATGGGGGTATCGATATGGGCTGTGTGTCAGGTGAAAAATCAATACCAAAGTCTATTTCTCATACTGGAGGCAATCCTGGTAAATCCTCAGGAAATACATCAGAAAATTCTCTCACTACTGGTACATTTTCTATACTAATTGTTTCCTCTCTTGTGTCCTTTACAATAGCTAAGAGACCCAAGTAACCTTTCTTCAAAAGCCGTTGAGCCTTCATAAAAGATACAACTTTGCAAATCTCTGGAACCTGACCCCCTTTTAAAACAAAACTAGGTTCGTTTATTATCGCAAACTTAACTATCTGTGCATGACAATCGACGATAGCATAGCAAGAAGATAATCAATCTATTCCAATCAGCATGTCAAAGTCAATCATATGAAGTACAATAAGGTCAGCTAGAGTATCTCTACCCTCAACCCGAATTTGACAAGCACGATACACGTATTCAGCTAATATGGACTCTCTAACAAGAGTAGCAACTAGAAAAGGATCATTCAATAGCTCAGGTTGTCTACCAAACCTCAAAGCAAAGTATGAGGACACATAGGAGTGAGTAGATCCCGGATCAATCAATGCAAGCGCATCAAATGTACAGATAGAAAGAATACCTGTAACCACAGCATTCGAGGCTTGAGCATCCTATCTAGTAAATGCAAAAAATCTCGCCTGACCTCTACCAGCATTCCCTTGTCCTTGATTCATAGTAGCACGATCTCCGGCACCTCGACCTCTATTTCCTGTACTTGCAGCACCTGAAGTATTACGAGTAGTCTGAGTAGGTGCAGCTGACTGGATAGAAGCTTGGCTGAAATTCCCCGGAGGCTGAGGGCAATCCCTCAAGTGATGTCCCAACTGGCCATACCGAAAGCACTCTCCAGTCAGAACATGACACTGGCCCAAATATGATCTACCATAGGCCTGATAGACTGAAGTAGTGGCATATATCTATCCAGAATTACGATGTCCAGATGATGATGATGGTCCCCTAGTACCCTGTCTATAATGTGGTCTATATGCGGACTGTGAAGACAAGCGTGTCCCTGTCTGAGAACCCTATTATTGTTGTCCTTGATTTCCTGCTCTACGATTTTCACTAAAACCGCCACTGAAAGATCCTCCTGTCTTGGCCTTCTTACTCAAATCACTGGTTACACGCTCATCACGTCCCTTGTTTTCAATCTTTCTAGTGAGATCGACATCATCAGAGTAGGACAAAATCTTCATCTATGGGGCTACTGCAGTGTATAAATGACCAACTAACCTATCAACAAATATTTGAACTCGAGCTTCTTAGGTAGGCACTAAGTAAGGAGCATATCTAGCCAGATTACAAAACTTTGTGTTATAGGTTGAAACATCCATATCTGGAGTCTGAACCAATCTCTCAAAGTCTCTTGCATATTTTTGCCTCAGGCTGTCCGGAAGTAAATGATCCATAAACAACTTACTAAACTCCTCCCATGTCAGTAGGGCTGCTCCCGCTGGCCTTCCTAGTAATACAGTTTCATACCATGTGTTATCCATATCATCTAGTTTGTATTCTGCGAGCTCCACATCCCTCTCACTAGAACATCCTAGAGCACGTAATGCCTTGAGTATCCCATCTAAGAAACTTTGAGGATCTGGTGAATTATCAGAACTTGTGAATTTTGGTGATTTGAATTTCAAGAACTCTTTTAGGGATACCTCCTTATTCCCGAAAGGCTGAGTCTGTGCAGGTGCTTGTGCCTGTAAAGTAGCTTGAGGAGCTGAACTTCCGCCCTGAGAAGGCACCAACGCCTCTAACACATTCAATAATCTTGCCACTGTATTTGCAAGTAAGGTAACAGTAGGTACAACAGTTGGCACCGGTGATGGAGCATCCTGAACCACTGTTCTTGCATATGATCTGGCATAGTAGCTTGGGGTTGACATATATTCCTAACTTTAGGTTGACGAGTAGCTTGTCTTCTAGTTTGATTAACCCCAACTTGACCGCCACCTCGGGTAGTACCATGTTCAGCACCACGTCCAACAGATGAGGGTATGCGTTTCCCAGCCATCTGCGAAAGAAATACTCAAAAGTCAATCTCAAGTTATCTCAACGCACGATCAAAGAATGAAAGAAGGGAAAATATTCCTATATGTTTAGTAGCCTCAAGATCATAAGTATGGTCACCTACATACCCATGAACCAGACTCTACTAAACATTGCTCCATTACTCTGGATTTAAAGCCTAAGCTCTGATACCAACTTTTTCACGACTCAATTTAGGATCGTGGCCGGCACTTAGGAGCAGTGCCCCTAAGTAAGCCTCATCGGATTTTACAGAAAATCAGATAGAGTTTCTCCTATTTTTGGACTATCCAAAAACTTTCATGTCTCAAAATCAATAACCAAACATCCTAATACCAATCCCAACAATAATAACTTTATCAGTAAACTAAAATAAGTTTTAACCGTTAATAATCCACCCACTAACAGCCAAAAATACTAATTTATCTCCAAATTCGTTAAGAAAATACAATACTCAACATAAGTCTATAATAACGAAATAATACTTATGACACTAAAAGAATGAATATGGAGCGACTCTAAGAGTTCAAAGAAAAGACCATAACAATTAAATAAACTTATTGCCCACGTGAACAAATACGGGGCTCACCAAGAACTGTCAATCTGTGCGCTCTAATTAACGAAATTTTGCTTGCGTCAACTGCTATCTCTGTAAAAATAAATAGCAGGGAGTGAGGTGCTAGCTCAGTCAGTAATAACACTTAACCAAATCCGTTTTTAATTGGGGGCAAGTCAGAAAATATGCTCGTATAATAATAATAATTAGAACTATCATAAAAATAAAATCCCTTCTGGAAAACGGTAAATATAATCAGCCTACTCATGTGCTTCCTATAACAGAAATCAATTTAACAAATTGGTACTATACTCGGTAAATACTATCTCATAGCAAATCTTTATGTTTGGGAGGTTTTCAAGAAAGGATCATGTAATCTGTATTACTGTGTGGAGCCTTTCGTAAAAAGAGTCAAATATAACTGTAGGTCCCTACTCGAGGGAAAACTGTAACTGTATGCTAGTTCTACCTTCTCACTAGCGAGGGCTATAACTATACTTAGTAATCGGTAAATACAAGGTGCACCAGGTCTGACGAACCCACCGTTAGCTACGGGATCCTTCAAAGTCTCCTCCCATTTATACTTTTCTTTGTTAGCACTAAATATTCATATGAAAGCATTTTCAAAATAGTACAGGGCATTTCAATTCTATCAAATCATGTAATCCCATTTTGGTAATAGCAATCATATCTCAAATAAAAGTAAAACATGTCTAGTAACAGTGGAAACATTTTAAATAACTGTAAATATCTCAAGTAAATTGTTCGGTACCATATCAAGTAAAAGACTTGTCCCACATGCAATTTCAAACATTCGATAATAATTAATATTTGAAAAATCATGTAAAAACCATGCAGATTATGAAAACACAAGTTGCGATATAATCACATAATATCAATCTCATATTAATTTCCTTGTTTAATCTAACAAATAACTAATATAGAATACCCAACCCAGCAGATCATATCTTTGATTCTTAGTTCGTCCAAATCTTATCTACTCCTGCTATAGTTAACTTAAACTAGTTCATAAATCTTCTAAATAAACAACATACATATAATTTACTGTACTATTTAATTTCCACAACCGCGTGTCTAAATTAAACCTTAAATAGTGTTGCTGCCATTCAATCGGATATATATATATATATATATATATATATCCGATTGAAATCCCATAAACACTTGAATTGAGATATAAAGAATTCCACGAGAAATTGAAGCAACATCAAATAAAGGAAATATTGACCTCTTTACATTGAAAAATACTTCTACTAAAACCTCTTATATATGTTCAATTCTCCTCCCTTTTGAGTGTAACTCTCACTGCCAGAAGCTTAATTTTTTCTCTTATAGTATTGCTTCCTGTAATCTCCCCTGCGATGGAACTCATTTGCACCCAAAGCCCCTTTTTCTTTTTTTCTTTTGTGTCTTGCTGCCGTGGGTTTCCCCTTCCCATAAATTCCTTTTTCTTTCTTTTTCGTTTTTGGTCAGAGAGTGGGCTTCGGCACTTGTTGTGCTTGCATCCCTTTTTTTGTTGAATTAATTTATTATTAAATGACCAATATATCATTGTTTAAAATGATTGGATATTACAGTCAAATACATATCCAAACTGATAAGACATGGAAGAATACAACAACAAGAAGTGTTTCACCAATAACTCTTTACAACATGAGATAAATAACAGAATCATAAACGAGGTACCGCCTCGTACACAACAAAAATCACAATCGAAGTACCGTCTCGTATAAAAAAAGAATCACCACTAAGGTACCGCCTCGTATACAATAAGAATCACAACCGAGGTACACCTCGTATTCACATTTCTCAATTTTAATCACAATCTTACCGTATACCGCTGCGTGAGATTTACATTTAATTAGTTTTGAAAATATTTTTTTTGAAATATCTACACGCACTTTAGCCCACTTTATGATGTCACATAGCTTCAAGTAATTCCTTTACAAGCAACAAGCACATAAATCCCACCTTATGCTATCACGTGCACATTAACCTCTATCCTTATACCTCCGCATGCACATCAATATCACATCACAATAATAACTCACCACAAGTGCTCATATGCCACAACTTGCCAATAATCAACAATATCATTGTTTTCACGACAATAGCCCATGACTTAACCACAATGTGTACAAGAATATCAACAATAACATTGAATGTAAATTTCTCAACAAGAAGGATATCTCAACAATTAACTACTTCGCCTCAATGTGATACCGAATTTTAGAACTTCAATACCAATATCTCAATAATGAAAAAGATAATGTGTAACCACGATATTAAATAAGAGTAACTTACAAGATAAGAGATAACATGTAACGATGGCTTCAAATAAGGATAATCAATAAAGGAAAGAGATAGCATGTAACATGACTTCACATAATGATAAATCAACAATGAAAGAGCTAACATGTAATAACGACTTCAATTAATGATAAATCAATAATGGAAGAGATAACATGTAACAATGAAAGAGGCAACAAATAAGAGCAAAATATCAAGTAAGATGTAAAGCAAGTGTTAACAAAGTCATTGAAGGCATGTAAGGATAGACTAACACAATTAAGAGCAGTTTGACTATGAGAATTTATAACATGATATGACAATTCAATTAAAGCATGGAAGGAGTCTATGTAGCCTAAACCGGTCGAGTACCACATATAACTCGTGTACCCACTCGTCAACTTGTGTACACGATTTTCACATAGCACAAATGACACAATCAATCCCAAATCCTAAGGGGTAGTCCCCCCCCCCCCCCAAAGTTATGCAAGACATTTATCTCAACTAGGCCAACTCAACCCTCGAAAATAGCTTTTCCCCTAAACTTCGCCTCTACACGGCTAAAATCTAACCTACATTGACTTAATATCATCAAACAATGCAAGGGAAAACAATTAGAATAGATAAAGCTATGATCTTTACACCTTTCCCAAAAAGTCAACAAAAGTCAATACGGGGTCCGCCCTGTCAAAACCCGGGTCCAAGGATAGATTCTGACTACCCATAACCCCACGAGTTCATATATACGATTANAAGGGGTAGCCCCCCCCCCCCCCACAAAGTTAGGCAAGATACTTACCTCAACTAGGCCAACTAAACCCTCATAAATAGATTTTCTCCTAAACTTCACCTCCACATGGCTCAAATCTGACCAAAATTGATTTATTATCATCAAACAATGCAAGGAAAAATAATTACAATAGATAAAGCTACGATCTTTATACTTTTGCAAAAATATCAACCTGGGACTCGTCCGGTCAAAACTCGGGTTCAAGGGGTAGATTCCGACTATCTATAATCCCACGAGGCCATAAATGTGATTAGTTTTAAAATCCGAGTCTATATCGACTCTCAAAACTCAAATTCTTATTTTTGAAAAACTTGACAAAATTTCACAATTTTTTACTTTGAATTACATATATTTTATGTTAAATCTAAGATATATTCATGAAATATAGTTGAAAATTGATTAGAATCAGTTACCCAATATTTGTAGATGAAAATCCCCTCTCCAAGTCGCCTCCTACAGAGTGTAGGGTTCTAAAATGTGAGAAATGTGATGAAATCCCGACTTCCCAGCCCTTATGACCAACTGCAGATGTTGCATTTGTGACACATGGTTCGTACTTGCAAACCCTCACAATTGCGAATTTGGGGTTGCATTTGCGAACCCTGACAGCCTCAAGAAAAGTCAAACTTGCGAACCTGGCCACTATCGCAAATGCGGCAAAATGATCGCAATTGCAATCCTGATCTCAGGCCTGCTAACTTTGCAAATGCAAAGAGGAAGTCACATTTGCGATATCTGAACACCCCCTATACCTTCGCAATTGCGAGGCTGGTGGTCGTAATTGCGATAACTGAGCACCAGCACACCAGCATTTTCATTTTTAGTTCAAACCATTCCGAATCATGTTTGAAACTCTTTCGAGTCTTCGGGGCTCCAAACCTAAAATGCACACAAGTCTAAAAATATCGTACGAACTCGCTCGCACAATCCGAACACAAAAATAACATCTAGAACTATTAATCGAACACTATAACGCATGCAATTTAAAGTAAAGTTCAAGAACTACTAGAATGTCAACTAAGCGTCCGACCTATCAATTGTCACGACCCAATCTGATGGGCCGCGACGGGCACCCGGTACCTTACTCAACCGAGTACCAATATAACGTATCTTTTGTCACGACCCAAACTAACCCCTATCATGATGGTGCCTATCGTGGAACTAGGCAAGCCGACTCATTTCCAAAACAAACCAATATTTTCATTTCAAAAATAATTGCAATGTTTTTAACATAAAAACAACCTTCGTAAAGGAGTTCCAATCAAAATAAAAGTGCGGAAGGAAATGTCCGACATCGGGGTGTCACTAGTCATGAGCATCTACTACAATCTGTCTAACAATATCAAGGCTAACTCAGCCTGAAAAATAGCTAAATACGACTAGAGGAAGATAAGAGGGGGAAGAGCAGGGGCTGCAATCGCCAAACAGCTACCTTGCTATCTCCAAAAACAATCTGCAACCAGAACAATCAATAATAGCTACCGTGTCCAGCTACACCTGAATCTGCACACAAGGTGCAGGGAGTAACGTGAGTACGCCAACTCAGTAAGTAACAATAATAAATAAAGACTAAACAGTAGTGACGAGCAATAAAGCATATAACATTCAAATCAGGAAATCTCAGTAAAATACCACATGCTTTTAAAATCAGCATTTGAATCAAAATATCTCGTTTAAACCCAGTTCCAGTAAAAGTCATTTAAAGATATTTTTTCAACAGTTTTCAGACAGAGGAAAAATGCAAAGGTGAGCAAAAATGATGAAATCATAAACAGCCCCTCGGGCAAACCTCACAGTCACTAGTGCCACTCGGGCATACCTCACAATCACTCTTGCCACTCGGGCATAATTCACAATCACTCATGCCTCCCAGTCACTCAGCACTCGGCACTCAACACTCGCACTCAGTAGGTACCTCTGCTCACTAGGGGTGTGTACAGACTCCGGAGGGGCTCTTTCAGCCCAAGCGCTATATCAAGCCAAATCCTGGCATAAATCACTCAGGCCCTCGGCCGATATCAAACATGCTACGACATGCAGCCCAATCCCAAAAATATGCAACATGCTACGGCGTGCAGCCCGATCCTATAAATATCCTCACAAATCAGGCCCTCGGCCTCACTCAGTCATAAACCTCTCAAGCCACTCGGGCATTTCAGTAAAATAAGGCATTCAGCCCTAAACATTTATATGCATCAAAAATAGAGTCATAAAACTGAGTTATGCGGTAAACAAGTATAAACATGACTGAGTATAGATTTGCAATCGAAAACAATGAGAGGATAGTAAGACAAGGCCCCTAAGGGTCCAAACAGCACTGGCGCTAGGCCCAAACATGGTATTCAGCCCAATTAACAGAAACTCTTTCTAAAACATATAAGTATCATATAGTTTCAACAAAGTATACAACTTTATAGTTGCTACGGGACGGACAAAGTCACAATCCCCAACAGTGCACGCCCACACGCCCGTCACCTAGCATGTGCGTCACTAAAAATAGTAGAATGATACAAAAATTCGGGGTTTCGTACCCTCAGGACTAGATTTACAATCGTTACATACCTCGAACCGGTCAAATATCTACCCCGCAATGCTCTTGCCTCTGAACTCGACCTCCAAATGCTCCGAATCTATTCACAATCAGTACAATGCCATCAATACGCGCTAATGGAATGAATTCTACAAGAAAAGCTACAAAATTAGACCAAAACCCGAAATTGGCTCAAACCTGACCCCCGGGCCCACGTCTCAAAATCCAACAAAATTTACAAAACTAGAAAGCTCATTCATTCACGAATCTAACCATACCAAATTCATCAAAATCTGACATCGTTTGGTCCTTCAAATCCTTAAATTACTTCTCCAAAAATCCCAAACCCTAACCCTTCATTTTCACTATTTACAATGATTAAACAACGAAAAATCACCATATATACAAGTATTAGAGATGAAGTAACTTACCTCAATGAAACCCCCTTGATTCCCTCTTCAAATCTCTCCCAAAAGCTCCAAAACCGAATAGAAATGGTAAAGAATGCACCAAAATTCGCGAAGTGTGCAATATGTACCCTCGGCCCAGGCTTCTCGCACCTGCGGCCATTTACAAGCAACCCGCGTGACCGCACCTGCGGTCCAAAGAGCCGCACCTGCGCAACTCACTTATCCGCCCAGTCTCCGCATTTGCGGCAAACTTGTCGCACCTGCGCGTGGCGCGCCGCATCTGCAAAGCCTGTCCAGCATTCCCCTTTCCGCATCTGCGCCCCAGGTTTCACACCCGCGGGCTCGCAGATGCGACCTCCAACTCGCACCTGCGCATCCTGCCTAGCCCAGCATTGCCCACACCTGCGAACTCCCCACGCGCACCAGCGGCCTCGCACCTGCGACTCTTTCTTCCACAGGTGCAAAAATAGTAGTAGCAGCAACTTCAGCTGCATTTTCCAACTTCGAAAAATTCGTTAACCACCCGGAATCACCCCGAGGCCCTCGGGACCTCAACCAAAAATACCAACAAGTCATATATCAACATACCAACTTAGTCAAACTTTCGAATCACTCAAACAACATCAAATCATTGCCCTCGGATTCAAGCCTAAGAACTTCTAAATTTCCAAATTCGGCAACGGATGCAAAACCAACCAAACCACGTCCGAATAACCTCAAATTTGGCACACACATCAAAAATGATACTACGAACCTACTCCAACTTCCAGAATTCCATTCCAACCCCGATATCAAATTTTCCACTGCCGACCAAAATCGCCAAATTTCCAATTTTGTCAATTCAAGCCTAATTCTACCACGGACCTCCAAATCATATTCCGGATACACTCTTAAGTCCAAAATTACTCATTACATCCTCCCCCTCTTAAACATCCGTTCATCCTCGAACGGGTCTAGAAACATACCTGGAGTATCGAATATGCGTGGATATCTGCCCCGCATCTCCGACTCAGTCTCCCAGGTGGCCTCCTCCACAGTCTAACCTCTCCAATGCACCTTTACTGAAGCTATATCCGTTGACCTCAACCTTCGAACCTGCCGATCCAAAACAGCCACCGGCTCCACATCATAAGTCATATCACCCTCCAACTGAACCGTGCTGAAATCCAAAACATGGGACGGATCTCCAATATACTTCTGGNGGAGCATGGAAACATGAAACACTGGATGCACACTCGACAAGCTGGGTGGCAAGGCAAGCTTATAAGCCACCTCTCCTATCCTCTGAAGCACCTCAAAAGGCCTAATAAACTGGGGGCTCAACTTGCCCCTCTTCCCAAACCTCATAACACCCTTCATGGTTGATACCTTCAGCAAAACCTTCTCCCCAA
>AWOL01S0026267.1:32950-166861 GCA_000715115.1 Nicotiana otophora | reverse complement strand
ATGTATGCAATGGTTTGTACGAGACCTGACATTTCACAAGCCGTTGGAGTTATTAGCAGATATCTGTATAATCCAGGAAAAGAGCATTGGCAAGCTGTGAAATGGATTCTACGGTATATTCATAGTACTGTAGATGTTGGGTTAGTTTTTGAGCAGGAAGGCAATCGGTCTGTAGTTGGATATTGTGACTCAGATTTTGCGGGTGATCTGGACAAACGAAGGTCAACTACTGGTTATATGTTTACTTTTGCAAAGGCACCAGTTAGTTGGAAGTCTACTTTGCAGTCAACAATTATTTTGTCTACAACAGAGGTAGAGTACATGACTATTACAGAGGCTGTGAAGGAGGCAATTTGGCTTCAGGGGTTGCTAAAGGAGCTTGGTATTGAACAAAACAATATTATAATTTTTTGTGATAGTCAAAGTGCTATTCAATTAGCGAAGAACTAAGTTTATCATACAAGGACGAAGCACATTAATGTTCAGTATCATTTCGTACGAGAAATTATAGAAGAAGGTGGAGTCACGGTGAAGAAAATTCATACTACGGAGAACCCTGCTGATATGCTGACAAAAGTGGTGACTGCGGTCAAGTTTCAACATTGTTTGGATTTGATCAACATTGTTGAACACTAAAGATTGAAGATGAAGACACAACCAAAATTTGTTATTGAGAGAAAATTAAAGATGTGGGATTTTGCCAAGGTGGAGATTTGTTGAAATTGTCAAAAGTCCCACATCGGTGGATGACAATTTTGAATGGGAATTTCACCCTATAAAAGGAGGCCTAATGTTTAGGATTTAGACACACCTCTCATTTGCCCTTTTTATCTTCTTAAGGCATTTGTATCTTCTCTCTTTAGTATTATTTCACTTGTAATTTTGGAGTGAAATAAAATATTGATTGTGTCCGAGGAAGTAGGCAAAATTGGCCGAAACTCGTAAATTCTGGTATTCTTTTATTGTTGTCTTATTGTCTTGTTTATTATTTAGTGGTTGTCATCTATTTTGGTATAGTAATTGTGACTCATTCACACTATATATATTTGGCTTCCGCAACACGGTGCATCTCCATCTCCCCTTCTTTTTCTCTATTCTCATCCTATTCATAATGAATGATGTTAACAAAAACTTCACCCTTCTGTGTCAAGTCTCTCGTAATAATACATCTTGCATGATTCAAATGATTATCTGAACCTCAGTATCAATATATAAGTTAGCAGGCTTTGCTCTGTCTCTTTCTTCAAAAGACACGCATCTTCTTACTCCATCAAAATACATTTCGGCATCAACATATTACTTTCTAAGGGCCCTGCTTTATATTAATATATAGATATATAATTTTATTATAAGAAACTTAATAATCGGTTAGATATGATACTATTGGTCCAAGAGAAAGAAAGAGGAGGAGATCTACTATAGTCTTTAAAAATAATGATGACTTCATGCAGTGCTTCTTTCAAGCTTATCTATTTTTTAAATATATGATTGGCTTAAGGCTATTTCCTTTACACCTCTGTTTACCGTGGAAAGAAAAAAAAAAAAAAAGAATAAGAGAAGAACTGCTAACCTGGTGAAGCTACTGCTGGATAGTGGATATTGTTTAACAAAGCCCCTATTCAACTAGTTGAGGCCCAAATTTGAGGGTTGCTTTGTCGATCCAATATTTGAGCCCAACCCAAATAATGCTGCTTGCCAAGTATTTTGAGAGTTCAAACAACCTCAGTGCTAATGTCAAACAAACAAAAAATTAAGCGAAACAGAAGAGCTTAGACAAGTGGTAGGTGCAAAGGGAGAAGGTGGAAGCAAAGCAGCTGCAAACTTCCACACGTATAGTTTCATGCAAACCAACACATCTTTGATTCCTTCGAACAACCATTGCAAGGTGTCCTTCAATAGCTGAAATGAAGACACCTTCACCATGCAAAAGAAAACAGAGTTCATTAATGCCACACGGCCACTCCACTAGTTCTCTTCCAACACTATAAGAAGGAGGCCTCAGTTTCTCCAAATCTCATCCCATCTTTGTAGTTAACAAATCAATCCTAATTAGCCATGGCGGTCACCACTAAACTCCTTTTAGCTATACTCCTCACTGCTTTTCTCTTGTCCGCAACAAATGCAGTTAGAGACTTTCAGGGCCAGCAAGGCCGTCAGGAGGGTCAGAGAGGCACTCGTCTGACTGAAGCCCAACAATGCCGTTTAACAAGGCTCACTGCTAGCCAGCCCACTAACCGAATTGAGTCAGAGGGCGGCGTCACTGAGCTGTGGGACGAGAACGAGGAGCAATTCCAGTGTGCTGGAGTTGCTCCCATGAGGAGTGTCATCCGCCGCAACTCTCTTTCTCTGCCTAATTTCCATCCCATGCCTCGCTTGGTTTACATTGAGCGTGGCCAGGGATTGATTGGCATTACTTACCCTGGCTGTGCTGAGACTTTCCAATCTCAGTCTCAGCCTTTCCAGGCTGGCCGAGAGCCAAGGGAAGAGAGGGGCCAAGGCCGCAGAAGTGACCAACACCAGAAGGTCCACCGCATTCGTCAAGGAGATGTCGTGGCACTTCCAGCTGGCGCTGCTCATTGGTGTTATAATGATGGTGAGGAGGAGCTCGTTGCCGTCTCTGTCAATGACCTCAACCACCGGTCCAACCAGCTTGATCAGAACTTGAGAGTAAAATTCATTAGTTTCTACAATTTGATGACTTTTTGTTCATGCAATTTCATAATTGGTTGGCTATGTCTTTGGACTGCAGGCATTCTACTTGGCTGGTGGAGTACCAGAAAGTGGAAGGCAACAAACTCAAGCAGGTCAAAGACTACAGAGCAGGCAGAGGTTCCAGAACATTTTCCGTGCTTTCGACACAGAATTGATGGCTGAGGCCTTCAACATCCCAACCGAGATTGTAAGGAGGATGCAAGAAGAGCAGAGCGAACGTGGACTAATTGTGAATGTGAGGGAAGGAATGAGAATGATTAGGCCCGACGAAGAAGAAGGAGAATTTGAAGAAGAGCAAGGGCGACCACGACGAGGACAGCAATGGTGGGAGGAAGCAACCGGAAATGGCTTGGAAGAAAACATTTGCACAATGAAAATCCGCACCAATCTTGAACACCGAACACAAGCTGACATCTTCTCAAGGCAAGCCGGCAAAATTAACCATGTCAATCGCCAAAAACTTCCCATCCTTAAATACATGGACATGAGTGCTTCTAGAGGCACCCTCTATCCGGTAAATCTTTGTTTAATTTTCTCAAGTTGATTAAACTGAAACAACCTCAATTACTATGACTTTGTTGATTAAAATTGTACTGAATTGGTGGATGCAGAATGCATTGTTGACCCCACATTGGTCAGTGAACAGCCACTGTGTGGTATACGTGCAAAGAGGAGAGGCACAAGTGCAAGTAGTAGACCACAGTGGACAACAAGTGATGAACGACAGAGTAAACCAGGGAGAAATGTTTGTGGTTCCTCAGTACTTCGCCTCAACAGTGAGAGCAGGACAGAATGGATTGGAATTTGTGGTGTGGAGGACAAGCAGTGAGCCAATGAACAGCCAACTTGCAGGTTACACATCAGTGATTAGAGCAATGCCTGTTGAAGTCCTCACAAACGCCTACCAAATTTCTCCAAACGAGGCACAGCGCTTGAAGATGAACAGGGGTGGAGAAAGCTTCCTTCTATCTCCTCAGCGAAGGTCCATCTAAAATGGATATGATGTAGCCATGTCTAGTAGTACTCGTTTCTCGTCTTTGTTTTTAGGCAAAGACAAGCGAGAGCGACTTGTAATTAGGAGCAAATAATAATGTAACTAATAAAGCTCCTGCCTTTTTGTTTCTTAATGTGATCAAAGATTTTCCTACTCTGTGTGCAAAATTTCCGTGCAAATCTTACGTAGCCAAAAATAATCTACAAGAAATAAAAATGGGACGCCAAGTGAAGAACTAATCTTAATTTGCTAGACGTACTGAATGAACTTTGAAAGTCAAAGGACTAATCTTACTTTGCCAGTAAAAAAATCGTCCAAAGCCTTTGATTTGTCCTAGGACAAAGTGCGGAAAATTACTGAATCCTTTATGGAACAGGAATACTAAAAAAAACTATAATGACATATCTCTAACTCAAACTCAATACATAGAGAAATTGGTAAAGTTTAACAAAAATTATACCGTCTCTGCAATAGTTGATTCAATCATTAAATTATATTCTCATGAATTCGAATAAGCTAAAGCAATTTGGTATTTGGTATTTGATGTGGGTTATATCTGGTATTCCATAAATTTTGATTATTTTCAAATACATTTTAAAATGTGGCTGAACATTAAAAAGCAAACCACCTAGCCCATACCATTTTTAGTCTGACAAATCTTCAGGAGCAAAACCCATCACAGTAAAATTATTATCAGTCAACTCTATTTGACCCTTAGTAATGCTAATGTTTAGCACGAATTTAGTTATATATGTTGGATATATAATTTTGAATTGTTTAGGAGCCTTACTGGATAGTGTGGATAATTTTCTATAAATACGTTTTGCATTCTTTAGGTGAATAAGTTTAGAATAAAATCTAGAATAATCTTTTGAATTTCCTAGGTTAAAGTGATTCTAAATTGATTCTTGGACACCTATAAGTACTTCTTTGTAATCTTGGAAGCAAAGAGTAATGAAGTTTCAATATATTATGAAAAGAGCTTAATGTTTATCTCCCTCTTCTATTCTTTTTGTGCCTTATATTATTATGAGAAGTCTATCATATACTCCAACAATGTATATCGATAGAGTATATAATTTTTACATTACTGTAATTTAATTGGTTATAATAAATTATTACTTTGTTTCCTAAGTTACCATAATAGATTTAACATGAAGATCGTGTCACTGGAGGTCAATTCAACCTTATACTGTACTTTTTTAATATTATAAGTGCACATAATATAAACTCATTAGTATTTAAATATATAGTTTCCTTAGTAGAAATGTGTTGAAACTTTAGTTAATTTCTTAAATTAAAGGCTGTGAAAGTTGAAGTTATTATAATCAAAAAGTTCGATCAACAGGGGAAGAGCTAGCTTGAAGGAAGCACTTCTAATTGAATCTCATTCATTGAAAAATCATATTGTGCAAATCAGACAAAATTAACTTTTTGGTGACACGTTATAAGCTGTTGAATCTCCTTTAACAAAAGGGAAAGTTCTATTACATTAGCAAAAAGGATTCAAATATGGCTTTATATTATAGATTTAAATTTTAAGTTTATAGTTTTGAATCCTCTTATATTAATTTCTGATTTTGTCACTGTTGATCTGTAGTCAAGTGCTAAAGTAAAAACTAAAGGAAATATAAGAATCCCAAAGAAGACAAGAAATTTGGAAAATGAAAATAAAGAAAGGAATTGAGGGTAAAATTGTTCAACTGCACTAATTTATGCTGTGTATACTTTTTAAACTATAAGGTTAAATTGACATACAGTAATAATAGTAACACATGTAATTGTCATAGCAAACACATTTCGTAACTTGAAAAATAGGATATTATAATTTGAGCTCATCATCAACAAAGCAAATTCTTTGCTCCATTATTCTATATAACTTAAATCATACTTATATAAACTAGGTAAAAGTCTCCATAATGATGTACAGATATTTACCCAGCAGGGTGAAAGTCAAGTTTATGGACTTCACACTCGCTGGATAAAACAACTTAGATTAAAACAAAATCACTCTCAAACAGAACTCCTATTTGTTTTGTTCTCAGAAGGATGAAGCCACCTAAACTCTGAATGCATGGGAATACTTATTAGGTGTAAAGCAGCATGCTTTGATAGCCATGCAAAGCGCAAGATGGCAGAGGTTTTCTCTTACATTCTGCTATGTGTCAATCCCTTACGTACCTCTCCCTCCTATAAATACCATCAATTTCCACTCGCCACTTCCCATCAGCAAATAGTTTAATATCTTCTCTACACAACAATAATAATCATGGCTTCTAGCTGGCTCTCTTTTTCCTTGAGTTTTCTTCTGGTATTGCACGGTACCTTTGCTCAGCAAAGATACCAACAGCAGCAAAGCGAATGCCAACTCAATAGACTTAGCCCCCAGGAACCTACCACCCGCATTCAAGCTGAAGCTGGAGTCACCGAGTTATGGGACCAAAATAACCAGCAGTTCCAATGTGCTGGCGTCTCTCTAATTCGCCACGTCATCCAGTCCAGGGGAATGCTGTTGCCTTCCTACGTTAACACTCCCCTACTTGCCTATGTTGAGCGAGGTACATACATATATTAGTAATTTTTGATTTCTCATAATTGGTAATTGTATTTAATTTCCATTGATTGATTAACATTTTTGCGTGGGTAATTAATGTTCAGGTCGGGGATTTTATGGCATTATGCAATCTGGATGCCCCGAAACTTTCCAATCGTCCCAGCAAATGCAGCAAGGTGAAAGGGGTGCAGGTTCAAGATTCCAAGATCGCCATCAGAGGATTGGACAGTTCAGACAGGGTGACATTATTGCCTTCCCTGCTGGAGCTGCTCACTGGGCCTATAACGAAGGAAATGAGGAGCTTGTTCTTGTTTGTTTAGAAGACAGCAGTAACAATGCCAACCAACTTGGTCAATTTTCAAGGGTATGTTAGAAACTGGAAAGGTTCAGCGAACATACTAAAAAACAAAAACAATCCTATAGCAAGAACCATAGTGTTGGTTAATAAATAACAAATCTGGTTTACATTATTTGCAGAGATTCTTCATAGCAGGAAACCCACAACAAGGACAGCAACAACAGGGGCAATACGGTGGCAAAAGCTTGCGCAGGGAACAATTCCAATCTGGAAATGTCTTCAATGGCTTTGACGTAGAGGTCTTGGCCGAGGCATTTGGCGTAGACAGGGAGATAGCAAGGAGACTTCAAGGACAGGACGACCAGAGAGGCCACATTGTTAACATTCAGCAAGGACTCAGAGTTGTGAGGCCACCATTTTCTCAGGAACAAGAGGAGAGGGAGGAGCGACAAGAGCAAGGACAATATGGTCCTCGCATGAACGGAATTGAGGAAACCATTTGCTCCGCCAAAGTCAGGCAGAACATTGACAACCCCTCACGTGCTGATATCTACAACCCACATGCTGGAAGATTCACCACAGTCAACAGCCTCACTCTTCCCATCCTTAGCTTCCTCCGACTTAGCGCTGCCAGGGGAGTTCTATACAGAGTAAGTCACCAATTGCTAAGTTGGATAAAAATATCACTCGGGTTGATAATTGGGGTCCCTGCCCTATGAGACAATTTACACCATTATTTATCACTAGTTTATGTAGACTGATTACTATCATTTAATGGGGCAGGATTCAATCATGGCACCACACTGGGTCACCAATGCACACAAGGTGATCTACATAACAAAGGGAGAATCAAGGATTCAGATAGTGGATCACAGAGGACAAGCAGTGCTAGATGACAAAGTCCGACAGGGGCAGGTTGTTGTGGTGCCACAGAACTACGCTGTGGTGAAACACGCTGAGACCGAAGGTTGTGAGTGGGTAGAATTCAACACCAATGACAATGCTATGATCAACACTCTGAGCGGCCGCACTTCCGCTATCCGAGGATTGCCTGTGGATGTGATTGCCAATTCATACCAGATTTCAAGGGATGAGGCGAGGAGGCTTAAGTTCAACAGGGAGGAAACTCTCATTTTCCGTTCTTCAGGAAGAGCTCGCTCATCAGAGAGAGTTGCTGCTGCATAATTAGAACTTTTAATGGTTTTGCTTTTTCCCATGTAAAGCATCCTACCAGATATCTCCAAATGAGGCGCAGCGCTAGTCTAGCCATGTTGTCTAGTAGTACTCGTTCCTCGTTTTTGTTTTTATGCAAGGACAAGCAAGAGCAACTTGTACTTAGGAGCAAATAATGTAAAACTAATAAAACTCCTGCCTTTTTGTTTCTGAATCTGACCCAAGTTTTTCCTGCAGATGAGTGTGCAAAATTTCCTAGAAAATCTTACATAGCCTAAAATAATCAACAAGAAATTAACGTGGGAAGAATGAAGAACTAAAATCTGAATTTGCTAGAGACGTACTCAATGAACTTTGGAAATGAAAGGACTAATAGTTGTAATCTATATATCTATGTCACTCTCTAAAGCCACGAAATCAATTTATCTATTTTCACCCTTTCTTTGTCATTTTCCCCTCATTCTTTCTTTTCAATTCAATTCAACTTATCTTTTAAAACCAAGACTCACAACTGAGCCGTTGCAATTAATTAGGAAGTCTTCAGCACCTTACTTTAACTGGTTGTCTTTTGAGTTAACGATAAAATTTTATTTTCAATTTGATCTAATTCAGCCTTGCCTCTTCCTCCCCAACAAATGCACCCGAGCGGTCTTGAAATGCGAGCTTATGTGCTCTAGGTATAGGCACCATAAGCCTGACTTTCTTGAAGTCCTAGGATTCTCCTCTAGTATTCCATTCTCTCCCCCTTTCGGCCTTGCTTTCATTCATGTCTCATTTGAAATAGCTCCTAAGGCAGGGAGTCTTCTCGAAGCTGTCTAAGTCTTGTAAAATCAAACTTCCATCGAAGAGAAGCAAATGAAAAGCTTTCATAAAAATTCTCGTAGAATCGAGAATGAAGGAACCCACGGGGCAGTAACTAGAAGGGAGGAATTCAAACCCGGCATTCAGCCATTCGGAGAAGAGTTGAGTTGCACCTGTAATCCGAAAAGACTGACCTCAATAATGTTCGCAATCATACCTTAGTTCAGGATCTACATACGAGTATGTAGGAGGAGCTACTGCCTTCCTTCTAATCGGTTCGAAGAGAAAAGGAATCAATAAAGGCTCCCAAAGCCTTAGACTGAGATAGTACCACAAAGCAGGGGTTAACAAAAATGACTCTATGGAAGTCCTCTTCCACTTGAAAGCTAAATAAGGAGAAGAAGTGTCCCAAATCAATGCATTTCATTCTTAGCAGAGGTTCCTTCGTTGTATGTAGCCCTATATAGTGGCTACCACCCTCTCTTCTTGGAGACCATTTACCCTTTTCGCGGAAGTGTAAGACCATGAATCTCTCGTGAAAAGGCTAATTTGTAGTAATGCACTCTGGTAATTCATTCGCTATCATAACAACTCGAACATTCTTTTTCTTCGTAAAAAGTCTTCCATACTTTGAATCCAGCCGAACTTCCCGAGGGCGTCCGGATCTAATCTATTTACTCGGTAATTCATCCGGTGACTTCACAGTCGCCAAAGAAGCCTCAAGAAGTATCAAACATTTCTGATGAGATCCACGGAGCAAAGCATTCACGGTTCCATCCTCGTCTCTAGCTCCAACTGCATTGTGTGACCCAGAATTTGAGGAAGCGACCGGAAGGGAAGCAACTGGGCTAGACTGCTGATCTTCTGGAGTATCCTGACCTTGGAAAAGAGACTGTAATTGCCGTCTAGAATAAACATGTTGTGCCGGGTGACAAGAATCCTCTGAGGTTAGTTGAACAGGCTGACAATCGACAGAAAATGCTGAGGAAAGCTGCTGGCCTGAAGATTGAGGCTAATCCGTAACATTAACTGCAGAAGAATGAGGTTCGAGTTGATGAACAAGAGAAGGCCGCATCTACCCCTGGCAGAAAAGAAGACGAAAAAAAAGTTAATTGATACCTTAGCTTTGAACCAGCTTCTTTCGTATAGAGAAAAAGACAGTCTTCAAGCCAGAGCTAGTTTCATAGCAACCGATTCGCACATATGGGTCAAAGAAGACCAATAAAATCTCGATTCAACATAAGCAATGGATGAGAGAGGCATTACGAGAGCTATTTACCACTTAATAGATTCATCCCTTTGTTACGGTGGTTGTGGGTACCTGTCATTCAGAGATGCTAACAGAGCGGTATAAGTTTTGATGATTGACAAAGAAACACATACATGAACCAGGTTCATGAGCATTGTACACCGATTATGGCCAGAATCAAGCAAAAGGAATGCACATACAAGAGATAAGTATAAATTATTATTTATGATAATTCTTGAACAAAAAAATTGCATATTTGATAAGGAGCAAGACTCCTTACTTGAAGAGAACTCTATCCAAGATAAGGAAAGAGTTAGAAGTTGAAGTTAACTAGACTCTTCCACCAAGGAAGAGTAAAGCATTGGACCTCTAGTTAATCCTTATTGCACTAACTCCATAAATATTAGTTTGTTATCTTTTACAGGTGACACACATATATTAAAGTAAAGCAAGAATTGAGAGTAAAGTAGTAAGGCATTTTGGGAGCAATTCCTGTGAGATTCAAGGGTGCGAACGTGAAGTTACATGAACCAGATTCAAGAACCAGTTTCATGTATTTATCTTTGATTCTAGTTCAATTGTAGTAGGAGCTTTTGAGCTGTACCTTTCAACTTTCTTTAGAAGCAAATTGTTCTAGGTACTTGAGTTGTATCATTCAAGTTAGAGTTAACTTGAAGTAATCGTAATAGACCGTGGTGTGTTGCTTCAAGGGTTAGAGTTTAATCCTTAGGTTTGCAAGTGTTTGTAAACTTTGTTTTTTCTTAGAGTTGTAGTGAAGTGTTTGGGAAAATCCTACTAGGAAGTAGGTCGTGATTTGTTTTCACCTTTTGAGCCGGATATTTTTCACATAAAAATCCTTTTGTTTTTTAGTTTCTGTATTATTTATTATGCAATTTTAGTATAAGGAATGCATCGAAGAACTAGGTCCTTCGATAATCTAGTGTACGTAAAAATTAAACACCACACAAATCACCCCCTTTCTTGTGTGGTATTGAAGTATAAAACGTCATTTGGTATTAGAGCTGGATATCTAGAAGAGGTTAACACCTTGAGAAAATATCAAGATGAGTGCACCATCAGAAAACTGTAAAGGGAAACCCACTGCTAGCCCACCACTCTTCAATGACCAGTACTACTCATGGAGGAAGGAAAGGATGAGAGATCACTTACAGATAGAAGATTATGAGTTATAGGACATAATCACTAACAACCCACTATCAACACTAAAGAAGAATGCTTAAGGTGAGGATGTTCCAAAAACAAGAGCTATCTGCAATGCTGAGGAATCTTAAGAAATAGGAGAAGAATGCTAAAGCCAAGAAATGACTATCTGTGGACTTGGTCTTAATGAGTACAGTAAAATTCAAGGTTGTTCCATTGCTAAACAAATATGGGACACACTGCAAATAGCTCATGAAGGAATAAGTCAAGTGAAAAGATCAAGAGGAACTTTGTTATTTTCACAATATGAAAACTTTGATATGAAGGACGGGGAAACCATTCAGTATATGACACAAGGTTTACTACCTTGACAAATGAATTAAGGTCTCTTAGAAGGATTCTCACTGAAGAAGGAAGGGTTGTGAAAATCCTAAAGTTCTACCAGTTACTTGAGAAAGCAAGATCACTATCACTAAAGAATCAATGAACATGCTACACTTCCCTTGGATGAGTTGATTGAAAATCTCAAAACTTATGAGCTTAGGAGACAAACCATGAAGATGGACTACCTAAGAAGGAAATGAGTCTGGCACTCATAATCACTAAGGGTTATGGTTTAGAAGATGATGAAATGGCTATGATCACCAAAGACTTCAAGAAGTACGTAAGGATAGAAAATGTTCTTCAAGAAGTGGAAGCTACAACAAAGCAAAGCAATTGAAAACATGCGATTGATGGATGCTACAAATGTGAAAAAACTGATCATATAATCGAGAACTGTCCTATGTGGGAGATTGAGTGTAAAAAAGAGAGAGCGGAATAAATGAACATGAAGAAGGAACATGTTCATCCCAAGAAGAGCTACAACAAAGGATCAATTGTAACGATCCGACAGGTCGTTTTAAGCTCTAGTATGCTGTTCAGCAATTTGAGACCTTGAGTAGCTTCATTAAATATATTATGACTTGCACATGTACTCGGTTTTGATTTTTGAGAAGTTCAGAGTTGATTTGGAAGAATAAATCTCTATTCGGAAGCTTTAAGTTGGAAGAGTTGTCCAAGGTTTGACTTTTGAGCAAATGACTTCGGAATCGGGATTTAAATGTTCCTATAGGTTCGTAGGGTGATTTCAGAATTGGGTGTATGTTCGAGTTGAGTATCGGATGGTCCGATAGTGATTCGATGCTTATTATCGGAAGTTTACATTTTAAATATTTTGAAAATTTCTGAGTTTGACTTGGAGTGGACTTTGGTATTATCGAACTTCGGGATGAGTGTCGATTGAGATCCATTATGTGCTGGAAAAGAGAGGTATTATTTTGGAGGTAAGTCAATAGAAATCTAATGAAGTTGGGTCAGTTTAGTAGTGTCTTGGATCATCTTGGTAGGGGAAATGATTGGTTTTTTCGGTATGTTAGGCAAAATAGGTGTTGTGGCAAGGACTTTCCGGTTGGTAGACTGTGTGTTTCAGGTGATTTAGAATACTCCGTTTTGATGGCTCAGTTATGTGCAGATGACTCCCGAAGAAGTAATGACGATTTCGACCATGATTTGAGGTTGTGTCTTCTGCGGTTATGTGAAGTTAGTTGGGGGTTGCGATTCTTCTTCTATAATGAGTTAAGTGAAAGGTTTCTATCCAATGAAGTATTTATTATACTGGTGGCTCAGGAGTTATGATAAAATCCATGTACTCTTGCATAATAACATAATAGGTGCAGTGAGCGATGTAGAATTGGGACTGAAAAGTCAAGGTTGCAGTTTAGTTTGCCAGATTTTTGTTACTTGGTGCGGAAGGTTGTGGGCGTATCTCCCGTGAGATGATTATGTAGGTGTGATGTATCGGTCCTTTACGTAGTAGTGATTGAGGTCAGATACGGAGATTCTGGTACTATCGCGGATTGGAGAGTTTATGTTTGAGGGACACACTATTCCTTTTGGTTGTGGACTATGGAAGTTTGTTCCAGATTTTACGGTTGATCCACTACAAGAAACGTGTCATTTACATGGGGGTTTTACATGAGAATTTTTTCTGCAGGTAATACAGGCAGATTTTCATGGGAAAATCTAAAATTCCTAAATATAAGAATATTGTACTTGCGAAAACAGAATTCCCAGAAAATTCCGCAGATATATTTAGCGCCATCTAGCGCGAAAATAACACTTGGAAAATTAGTTGGGAATTCAATCCGCATATACCATATTTGCAGGTAAATCCGCAGGAACAAGAATGAAAAAATAATAAAAACTTTTCCTTTGATAATCTGCATGAATATCTCTAGGTAGTCTACCTGCGAGTTTTGCTAGGGATAATCACATGGGATTTTACATGGGGATATTATTTACTTGGGAAATTATTTGGGGATATTATTGTTGTGGATTTTGCTGGGGATCTATTCTTGGGGATTTACCTGGGGATATACGTACCTGTGGAATTACCTGGAGATATAGTTGCTGTGATTTTATTTGGGAATTTATTTTTGGGGATTTACTTGGGGATATTACTACCTGCAGAATTACATGGGAATAAAGTTATTGTGATTTTAGATGGGGACTTATTCTTGGAGATTTACATGGGGATATATATACCTGCGATATTATTTGGGGAATTTCATGTGTTATTGAGCCACGTGAAATACATTGTAGAAGTATATTATCAGCAAATAATTGACTTTTATGGTATCTTTCTTTGCATTACGAACGATACACTTCGCCTACTCCATGTGTACTAATGCTCCTCTCCGGAGCGTTTTATTTAAAAAATATTAGAATTAATGATTATCAAGGAGTAGAGGGACTCGCTGTTATAGTCATTATCGTCGAGTAAATTGACTATAAAGGTGATATATTGGTTTATATAAGCAATATATAAAGAACAAGATGATTATCGTCGAGTAAATTGACTATAACAGTGATATATTGGTTTATTGGTTTATAAACCAATACAAAGGTGATATAAGCAATATATTGCTTATATAAACTAATATATCACCTTTATACTCAGTTTGCTTGACGATAATACTTATAGTAATCTTACTATCATTGAGGTGATGATGTTTTGCCACATATTATTTTTGGCCTCGATGACAGTAAGATTACTATAAGTATTATTTTATTAATTATAGTTTTATCTTATTATAATAATTCTTTTAGTGAGAAATTATTTATTTATTTATTTATTTATTTCGAACACAATTCTAAATACAACGATAAATCTCACTAAGACATCCAATCAATTACCCTTTGATATTAAAAATTATTACTAGAAATACAATATTTTTTCACGGACAAATTGTTAGTGGCAACATGTTCATGGCTTATTTCATTAGGGGCTTGAATGTGTCTATTTGAGAATGATTTTATCATTTGAGTTCTTGTCTTTGTAACGCCCTAATTCTTATAAAATATTATATACATTAATTGACTATTTTTTTAAATCATGTATATGTTGTTTAAAATATTTTCACCATTTCTTTAAATTTAAGTTTCCATGTTATTTAAAAGTTATTTTGTTAATAGAATTAATTTTCTTTATTTAATTCAAATATGTATTTGTATTTAATTCATTAGATACTTTAGAATGTATTTCTTAGTTAACTTATGAAAAAATAATTTATACCAGTGACAGACCTTTAAGGAGATGTAGAGATTTTCTAAGGGCTAATAAGACAAATAGAAAGAAAAAAAAAGAATCTTATGGGTCTAGTATATATATTTTAAGAGAGTAATGACTACTCTTTACCCATTCTAAGTAAAATGGGGTTATAGTATAAATTTGTAAAGCATAATCGTTTAACTCTAGATAGAAAGAACTTTCTAGGATTTTTCTTTGGGGGATTCGTTTGGCAGACCCCCTTATCTCTCAAAGTCTTGTCCTCCTCCTTCATCTATCAGACACCATTGAAGAGCTCAACACATATACATGCAACTCTTTTTCCATCATTAAAATTCAAGTTTTAAAATATTAAAATCTATTTACTTACCTATTGAAGGAAGATTTGAATTTTACCTTCAAGAATCAAGATGGAATGAGCTTATTTTGGAAATCCTAGGTTTTGAATTTTGTGGAGAAACTCTCTCAAACTTGCAGTAAGTTTTTTACTCTATCTATATATGAATTAGTATATCTTTTGCATGGTGAATTTTAGTCATTTAAAATCAGAAATTTAATCCCGTTTTTGAATTGGACAGCAGTTACTGTTTTGGTCATAACTTTTTCTCTAAAAATCGGATTGGGGTGATTCAAAAAGCTGTAAAAAGATAAGAGATATATTTACAATTATTATAAGACCAAGATGTCCAGTTCTATGGTTTACTACCTCAAGAATCTACTGCAATACAGGGCAGAGCTGCTGCCCAGATTTTTTCCTTAAGAATTGAGAATTGTAGAGACCCGTTGACATATAATGGCTTGACTTGCTTTGAGGATTTATATTTCTTTAATGTTTGGTTGAGCGTTAGAAACTTGAATTATTCACTCACTTTATTTTGTTGGAGTTAATTGAATAGCTTGAGTCTTGGTAAAAGTTTCCTTTACTTTAAGTTATTATATTGGTTGTTCCTACTTTAGTACCCTACCTGCTAAGACTAATTTAGAAAGTATGTTTTCGGACATTTTGATTATTTGTCTACTATTGAGGGTTTATGTAGGTTTGATCCTCATAAGCCAGTTATTGAAGGCATTGCTAGTTGCATTCATAGTAAATTTGAGATGGCTAAACCTTCTTGGAAGAAATTCCCACAACCTACTCGGGATATGTAGTTTGAAGAATTCAAGGTAAGGATGTTTATAATACGATTCATGTTCAAATGTTGGTGTGTAAGTTTATAGGACTGATTCAGATTTTATGTTTATATGTGTTGTATTATAAAATACTAAATTTAGATGGCTCCCTCATTATAATGATGCTATACTACGCAATTTTGAGAAAAGGGCATCTTCAAAAATGACCCAACTTTTCCAAGATGTTAGAAAGGACTTGTCTGTGATAAAGCCAAATTGGATAGGTGATGCAGTATTCAAGGAGATGAAGGAGCATTGGGAGTCCCCTCAATTAAAGTTAAAGTCGGAACAAAACAAAGAATCGCGATGCAAATGCAGGTGCCTCGGTTCATACAGGTGGTTGTATACTTCATCGCGTGATTTGGAAGAGACTGGTAATATATAGTTCCTTTTTAATTTATTTTTTCTAGTACATAGATCATATAAATGTTGATAGCATACACATCTTCCTTTAATTATAAAAGGAAGCTACTGGAAAAGATCCTTCATTTTCAGAATTTTATTTTCGCACTCATCGAAAGGAGAAAGATAAAAGTTGGGTAAATGAGAAAGCTGAAGCTGCTTATGTAAATCTTCCTTCTACAACATATATGTATTAAAATTATTTAGCTGTCATTACTCTATTAAGTTGATATATAATTGGTTGTTTCAAGAAGAGCAGAGAATTTAATAGTCCAACAAACTTATGCACAAACTTGCTCTATGTAATTAATATGCCTTATCAGGGCCTAGACAGATCTTTAGATTAGACCATTATAAAAAATATAAATGATAGAAAATGAGATAAGAAAAAGAAAGTGGCCAAGTAGCCATTTTTTTATTGTAGTGATAATAATCAAGAGTAATATTAGTCTTTCTAAATTGGACCTACTAGATTTATCAAAGTAAAGCTTCTGATTGAACCATAAACTTAGGCATGTAATTGACTTTTAAGTGACTTGATAGTGTAGATATATTTTTATACTCGTCAGCCTATATTAGTTAATCCCGAAAAACTAATTATATTAAACTCTATTCTTAATTACTCTTTTTGGTTTAATTCAGGTAAACATCTGATTACTTGTGTGGAGTCTTTGCTCTATTTTCTTTAGCATTCTCTAGTCCAATTAAAATGCCAGGGAAAGATGTGCTTAAGTGCTAGCAGTTGTCAAAATTATTAATATTTGTTTTAATGCAAAATCACTAATATTTGTTTCAATGCTTTTGTGCAGAATAAGTTTGAAAAAAAGAAAGAAGAATTATTAGCTTCCCAAAGTGCATCTGTTGATGGAGAAACTAATTCAGCTAGCGAGCTATCTCAATTAGGTGAAATGGATATTTGGGTGCTATCAGTTGGTGGAAAGAAAAAAGAAAGAGTTGCAGGTCTTGGCTTTGTAGATGAGTATGATTAGGATTGAGATACTTGGTAGTACTATTTAAGATTTACAGTTTAGACTTTTTATTTTCATCTTCAGAACACAATCAAGATTCAGAGTGACAATGATGATAACAACAACTCTGTAGATCAGTATGATTAGGATTGAGATACTTAGTAGTACTATTTAAGATTTACACTTTAGATTTTTTATTTTTTTAATTTAGGAATTATGCTTTATTATTTATTAATTTATGGATCATATTTTGGTTATATATTACTTCAGATTTGTGCAGAGTTATTTGTTTGAAAAAAAGGATTAATTTCATATGTACATTGAATTGTGTGGAATATAATTTGGGACTAAATACCAATAAATTTTCTTTTAAAAAATGTACAAGTTACTTGTGGATTTTCATGAGGAAGTGCCCTGAAGCGGAACAATCTTTTGTTGGAAATTTACCTGTAAATATACAGTACATGGGGATTTACATGGGGACTTTGTTTGGAATTCTCCTGCGAAATTATCACATCAAATTCCCACAAAATTCCCTTTTCCCACGGAATTTTTATTCAATATATTATGTAAATTTACTTGGGGGTTTTGCTGCCAAATTACATGCGAATATTTGCCCATGATAATCCCTAGGAAAACTCCTTTCTTTCACAATTCTTTACCAAATTTTACTTACGATTTTTTGATATTTCTTGCAGAAAAGTCCGCAAGTAATTTACATAGGGATTTAACATTCTCAGGTAAAGCACCTGCGGCCAATTTATCCCCGGGTAACATACCTGGGGACTTTAAAATTCGCAGGTAATAGTTACCCACGACCTTTATTCCTGCGGATTCATGTTTGCATGAAAATCCCCAGGTATATATTTTACCTGCGAATTTTTCATTAAAATCCCTAAACAATCCCCATGTAAATGGCACTTTTCTTGTAGTGATCGTATGTGTCACGGATAGGGTTATTGTGAATCTTTGGAAGGCTATTGACCTATTTAGAGATGATCGGAATCAGTTTAGGGGTCTATTGATGGGCCTAATGTGAAGGTATATTCTACACTAGATCGGATATGCATATTCAACACGACATTTGTCTATGGATGAGTCTTCGGGAGTGTTGGATGTTATTCCTATCGTCATCTATTCCATGTGTTACTCTTTTATTCCACGTGGGTTATGAGGCGACTTGATTATTCACATGCATATCGTAGTCCTGTGAAGGTTGTGGTGTTATATGAGCGAGATGACTCTCGAGATGCTGATTTCTTTATTGCACCTTAGTCGTGCTTGTGCCTTTGTAGCGCATGATGCTATCCATTTACCTAAGGTTATGTTTATGCACTTGGCATGATTGTGATTGATATAGGTGTGTCTAGTGAGTATGAGAATTTTGGCTCGATGAGTGTTCCCATACTGATGATTTGTGTGGATCGGGTGATACGCCGCAACGGGTATGATATTTGGATCTGGTTGTACGCTGAAACGATGAGATATTGTGTATGATTCCTTATACTATTTTGTGTATTTTACTCCTCCTCTAAAGGATAGGTTCATAGCAATTTGTTTGGGTGTTATATCTGTTGCGCATGCTGGGTAGTTCTGTACCTGAGTTTCCTTTCCTTATTGGCCATATTCGAGTTGTGGCTTGTTGGGCGCATGGATTGTGTCATTTGAGATTTTAGATAGTATCTGATGTGGATTGTCGGACAAGTAGCTTGTACTGAGTGAGACGAGGTTGTTAGACCTGGAATTAGTGTAATCAGATTTGTATAATGTATGCTTGGAGGGGAAATGTAGCTAATCAGTTCAGAATGCAACAATGGTTCAAGTCGAACGGAAAAACTCTATGTTTTATTAAATTGACGGGTGGTTATGAGATTCTGTATGCATCTTTCTTCGTTACAGTACTGCAAGGGTTGGAACATGGCCTTCATGTGTTAGGAGGTGTATTAGCGGTACCAGATTCGGAAAACTTACAGCTATTGTGGTTGGATGACACTACTATGGGAACTTGAGTGATGCGGTACATCATGTGGTTATGACTTGGGTGTATATGTATGCTTGGTACAACTTGTGGAGATTGATACGGTGTATACATATATATACCTGCACAATAAGTGCAGCAAGTGTAGCATGAGTACGTAAATCAACGCGTACCCAGTAAGTATCTAGCCTAACCCCGGAGAAGTAGTGATGAGGCGTCGACATCGACACTTACTAGCACATGAACACCCTCTCAAAGAATCAACCGACTGAATTATTTCCCTTGTACATCATATCCACGAGAAGCATAAACTCTAGGTCTTAACAAAACCTGCACATGAACTGATAAGGTAAAATATAGCACACATTCATCAAATCCTCTGCTCGAGTTACCCCTGGTATTTTCCTTTCTTAGTCATAATTAATCTACCAATGCACCGATAACTAGAAATCACACAAGCAGACAACCACGCGATCCATTCGTAGACAGTGGGCTTCCCCACTTAGCTTTAATCTACCATCACATAATGTAGAACCCAACAAGATTCCTCCTTCTCTATTACCATGACCTCACACCATCAACTCGCCAAACTTCTCGTAGTCCTTTGTTAAACTATTCACGAACATTCCAAATTATCAGTCACAATCGCATATTCGACCTTCTGTCGGGTTGTAGATCGCTTCGTAGAAACTTCATCAAAATCACTCAAGCACTAACCTGCTCATACGAGACAACCCACCTATGGAATTCCATACCGATATCTTCCAACGGCGCTGCACTGGGTACAACTACTACGAAATCAGGAAAACCCTCCTGAGCCCACGCTCGTCCACCGGCTGTACAAGTCCGTTCATTCCCCGTTGACATCAAGTGAAAGTTCGACAACATATTCCAAACTCGAAGTCATGTTGCATCCAAATCGATAATCAAGTTTTGACACCCTCTTCATTTCAAGAAAGTTCCTCTTTTCCATATTTAATCTTCCTCGGTACAGTAGCCACCATCCCAAATAAAATCCATAGACCAAATCACCTTCCATCACTATTCCCAAATCGCCCTAACTTTCTCAAGGCAAGTTGCTTTCCTGCCACAAAATCCTTATGCTACTCTTTCACTCCCACTTCGGTTAAACCATATCCTTAAGCAAATTCTTGGACTCTGTTGTTCACACTTAACCTTCTAGCAATTCAATCACTGTGGGACACCTTCCACTATGTCCTTCCTCCTCCTTTGCTACCAAAATACTACCTCAAATCATAATCCATCTCTGTAGCACCTGAACTAATAAATTGCTACCAACTCTAAGACTCTTCGAAGATCATCTTTCTTGAGCCATCAACATTAGAAACACCGATTCAATTATGAAACTGCCACACACCGCCATCTCCAACAACCGCTTCTCAGGAACCATTTGACAACACCCTACCCCGAAGGCAAATCACGGAAGACCATAACACCGATGAACCTTAATGCGTTCAAATGAGGATGACAACACCACATCACTAATGAGAATTCAACCACACTCAAATATATCAAGTCTCGTTACTCCATCAACCAAATCCTGAACATCCATAGTCTGATTGCCTTTCCTCCACTGGAATTAAATGCCAAACCTCTAGACCATGCACTGAGAAATCCTCCTTTTGAGTCATTCACTGCCTCGACATATAAACAAGTATCCTACCATTATACCAACACTGTGGGATAACAACGCATGAACATCATGATAGTTTGTGAATAGCCTCGAAACCATAGGAAATACACATGCTGGGCTGAAATAACATAACACCCTTCCGCAAGGAGACGATAATAGCCTGCCTGAATACACAGGGAGAAACATCCTGCACCATGCATGTAGTACCCCTACAACTCCTCGATGCCCAATTGATAACAAGTTCTCCTCATCGCATAAGATTGAGTAGGAAGGAAATGAAAGCATAAGCTCCAATGGAATGAAATCGCACACAGAGGAGTCAAGAAGGGAAATGCTCCTAACAGCCCTGTAGCCTCTCGAAGATAAGTACAGACATCTCCGTACTGATCCGCAAGACTCTAATAGACTTGATCATGACTCACGAGACCTAAGTGAACCTAACGCTCTGATACGAAGCTGTCACAGCCCAAAATCTACTATAGGTCGTGATGGCGCCTAACGTCATCGTCAGGCAAGCCAATGATGATTTATCAACTTAATTACTCATTTTATTATTTCCAAAATCATAATTCCCATTAATTGGATAGTATAAAATAGAATTTACAGGGTAAAATGATAATATTTATGTGAACTACAACAATGAACAACCAGTAGGAACCCCCAAAATCCGGTGCCACAAGTGCATGATCATCTACTAATGAGTACAATAAAAATACAACATCCGTCTAGAATACAAGTTAGACAGGAGAATATAAATAACTCTGATGGAGACTCTGTATGCTGTAGATCGTAACATGGAATACAGCTCACCGCAAAGTCCCAACAATAGCCGTGCCTCCTGAGATTCACTGCCTCGCTTCTGCAGGTCAATTTTGCTATGAAGCTTTCGCAGAAGCGGTTGCACCAACAACCAGAATTTTCCAGCTTCCTTAAGTCCAAAATCCGATCCGTTAACCATACTGAATCCACTCGAGGCCACCCAGGACCTTGAATAAATATACCAACGTATCCCAAAATACATTACGAACTTAGTCGAGACCTCAAATCTTGCCAAACAACATCGAAACTATGAATTGACAATCAAAATACTTCTTTAAACTTCCAAATTTTGACGAACGCGTTCGAACCATATCAAAACATAACAGAATGATTCCAAACTTTGCGTGCAAGTCAAAAATCATGATACAAACCTGTTCCAAGGCTTGGAACCTCAAACGGACATCGATAACACCAAAACACTTCAAATCAAACTTAAGAAATTCTTAAACTTTCAAAATGTTAGTTTTCCATAATAAGCGCCGAAATGCTCCCGGGCCACCCGATACTCAACCCGAACACACGCTCCAGTCCGAAATAATCATACGAACCTATTTGAACCTTCAAATCCCAATTCCAAGGTCATTTACTCAAAAATCAAACCTTAGTAAATTCTTCCAACTTAAAGCTTCCGAAATTAGAATTTTCTTTCCAAATCAGTTCTGAACTTCCCGAAATTCAGTTCCGTCCACACGTACAAGTCATAACACATGAAGTGAATCTACTCAAGGCCTTAAACCTCCGGATGATGCACTAGAGCTCAAAATAACCGGTGAGGTCATTACAATAACCAAGTTTGACTTGTGTGTATTTGACCTCATATCAAAGTTTTGATGGTACTGTTAGGTCTGGATGGTGATTGGAACTTGTGCATATGTCCAGATTTACATTTGAATGTTTCTAGAAGGTTTCAGCCCTAATTGGTGAAAGTCAGCAATTTGAAGGTTTGAAAAGCTCATAGGTTCGATCGGGAATTGACTTTGATGTTATCAGGTTTGAATTATTGTTATGGGAGTTGTAATAGGTTCGTTATGTCATTTAAAACTTGTGTGCAAAATTTAAGGTCATTCCGAATAGATTTTATGTGATTCGGCACGAGTTGTGCAGGTTAAAAGTTCAAAAGTTCAAAAAGTTTGATTTGAGGTGCGATTCATGATTTTTGATGTTTTTTTGCGTGATTTGAGGCCTAGAGTAGGTCCATATTATGTATTGGGACTTGTTGGCATGTTCGGATGGGGTTCTGATGGGCTCAGGTGATTTTCGGGGTGGTTTCGAATCATTTCGGATTGGCTTGGAGTTACTGGTTTCTGATGTTTTATGATGTCTTTGTTGTTCTTCACGATCGCGAAGATGTGGCCGCGATCATGTAGTGATTCCTGGAGTTAGGTGATTTTCTTCATCGCATTCGCGACAGGTCGAACTCGTTTGCGTAGAGTTTGGGGCGTGTCTTCTTCGCGTTCGCGTTTGCTTCTACGTGTTCGTGTAGTGTTGGGCTAGACTGGGCCGATCGATGGTTTCCTCTTCGTGTTCGCGATATTACTTCTGCGTTTACATAGGTTTGGCAGTTGTGAGGCTTGTGCCATGAACGCGTAGTGTAAATTTGGGGCAGTTTAATTTGTACATCGCGAATGTGAGGGTCTTTCCACGTTCGCGAAGGGCATCCCTGTTCAGTGATTATAAGATACTCTATTTCAAAGGTTTTGGTCATTTCATCATATTTTGAGTTATGGAGCTCGGAATTGAGCGATTTTGGAGAGGATTTTGACCACATGGATTAGGGTAAATATTTTTAACTTGGTTTCGATTATATTTCATGATTCTATCTTTGATTTTGGCATTTGATTGATGAATCTAAAAGAGATATTGGGGGATTTTTGTCTAAACTTTATTAAAGTGAATAATTGAATTTTGAACATTGATTTAGAGTCGGATTTGAGTGAAATTAGTATGGTTGGACTCGTAATTGAATGTGTTGTCAGAATTTGTGAGTTTTGTTGAATTCTGGGGTGCGAGACTGGGGTTGACTTTGAGTATTTGATGAAAGATTCAACCTTTATCGTTTGGGTTTGCTTCATATGACATTATTTGATGATATTGAGTTTCTATTGGCTAGTTCGAGCCGTTCGAAGGTCGATTCGTGCGGCATGGAGCTTCTAGTGTATCGATTTAGCTTGTTTGAGGTAAGTGTCTTTCATAGCTTTGTTGAGGGAATTTCTCCTACTAAATTATATTATTTGCTACATTCGGGGGTGATACATATACGCCGTTACGAGCGTATATACATGTGCCAGGGTTTTCCATGCTCGGGAGGGGGAATTTTATGCTTTCTTTGTGCATTAATGAACCTGGTGATTCTTCGACTTATGCTTTATTTAATTCTATGACTAATAAACTCAATTAACTATGATAGAAATCATGTTAGAACATATGACATCTCAAAAAGGATTTAATGTGTTAATTTCGGACTGCTTACATACTTAATTGACTGTAGTATCATGAACACTCATTCATACTTGTTATAGTCTTGCTACCTGAGTTTCTTTATCCGTAATATGTGTGATGATTGGGGCCTTATGGCTTTGTTTAGCACGAGGGTTATTTCCGTGTGGTTGATATGATGTTGGCACAGTTTGTATTTCTGTGGAGATTGAAATGAGAGTGGTTTGCTGGTTATTATCGTACGAAAGGAAAGGAAGTTGGATTTCTGTTATGATTTTTCATTCGTTAAGTACTTACATTCCCTTTTACTTTAGTTTCTATTAATGTTAGTTGTTTTGTACGATACTTCTGTTTGAGTTCCTTACGTAATTACTTCTGTGATTTCCCTTTGGCCTGTTATAGTTATATCTATGTCTTTACCTTCTATGTTATTAATACGCCTACGTTCTTACTTGATCTACTTCTATTACATGCCTTCTTCGAATTTATGCCTTCACTTGTTATTGTCCCATACTTGCCACATGCCTCTAATTGTCACACGATTTACTTGTTAGATGACTTAACCTACTACATGTCTTCACTTACTACATGCCTTCACTTACTACACGTCTTCACTCACCATATATTTCTACTTACCATATGATTTTACTTGTTAAATGCCTTAACTTGCTATATGTTTTCACTCACGACATGCTTTAACCTGCCAATATGTCTCAACTTGCTAAATGCTCTACTTATCATATGCCGTCACTGATTGAATGCCTCTATTTTCTACGATCTTCTACTTGATATATGATTTCATATATTAAATGCTTTCATTTGATCCCTGTTCTTACTTGATAAACATCTTTCCTAGTTTCATATACTACTATCCTTTGCTTAGCCGAATTGGGTGACTTGTAGATTGATAGTGTGATATACCTTGTGGAAGCCTTGTCATTATATACGGTGGACTAGTTATTGATGTTGGACTGCTCATTATACTCTGTTGAGTTGTATTACCTAGTCGGACATTGCGTGTTCGTTTTCTTAATATTGCAATGTGAACTTTTCCCGCGTTTGGTTGTTGTTGTGATTTCATATGACATTCTTGATATATTTGATCGGGTTGCACGCTGCAACAGTATTGACATGAAGAAATAAGGATTGAATATATGTATTTGGGGGATCGGATTGCACGCCGCAACGGATATTGATATTATTGTGTGAGATCGAGTTCCACGCCACTACAGCTATTGGTAGTACTGTTTGGTATCAGGTTGCACCCCGCAATAATATTTGTATTTATATATTAGTGGATCGGGTTTGAGTGCTGCAACAGAGAAGACATATATGTCTGCTCTTGATTGTGTTCTATATTTGTGTTACACTGTGAATTGAGCATAGTTGATAATCTGGGGCCCTCTGTTATTTGTATTCTTGTTTCATTTATTACGTAATTATACGTGTTTCTTTATCGTATTTCTCTTGTTGCTTATTATCTGCACAAGTAAATACTGAGTGAGTATCCTTTCACTAAAAATTTCGCCACTACTTTACCGAGGTTAGTTAAGATACTTACTGAGTACATGGGTCGATTGTACTCGTGCTACACTTCTGCACCTTGTGTGTAGATCTTGGAGTTGCGTAGGTGTGGAAAATGAAGCCTTGCACTAAAGACGTTCCAGCATTCAAGATTCAGGCTACCTCTTATTCATGGTAGTTTAGGATTAAAACTCTATTTATGTATATTTTAAACAGACATTGTACTATTTCATCATTACAGTTTTGTAAATCTAAATCATAGTGGCTCATGACTTGTACCACCAGTTCTTGGGGTAGTTATGTTGAATTGGGTTTTAATTTCTATTATATATATTGTTGAATTCTTAGTTTGGTTATAATTTATGTTATTTGTCTTACCTAGCGGGTTGGGTTATGTGCCATCACGACTAGATATTTTGTTTGGGCCGTGATAAGTTGGTATCAGAGCACTAGGTTCGTAGGTTCTACGAGTCATGAGCAAATGTCTAGTAGAGTCTTGCAGATCACTATGATGATGTCCATACCTATCTTCGAGAGGCTACAGGGCATTTAGGAAACTTTCCTTCCTTCCTTTATTATCATGCGACCTTATTTCAGCTTGAAAACTACGACTTTGATTCTTTCTATTCATTCATATCCAATGCTGAGCACCAATTATCGTTGTGCACCAAGGATTGGTGATATTGCGGATGGGTTATGAAGGGATGTGGATGCTTGATTACCATCGCGATGTGTTGTCCAGGCTTGATGTTGATGCATTGGTCGGTCTTCCAGCTGTTCATTTGTTTGATGAAGTGGATTCTTATACCTTTTCGACGAGTGTAGACTCGGGAGTATTAGTCGGTTGCCTAGTGTTTGCGATCATGATGGGGTCATGGGGAGTTGTTGATTTAAGCCTAGCCGGTGTGTTATCTCCTTCGTGAGGGTTTGAGGTCGCGTGTTTCGTAGAGGTTTCTATTCAATAGAATGTATATATTATCATTTTGAAGCATTGGAGGAAATTGGCTTGACTGTAACAAAGATGAGTATGCGCTCGACAGAGTCTTCATATTGTTTATGACTAGAGTTGAATAAGCTTATGAAGTATCCTGCTAATTAACAATGTGGGGCTGCTGCAACTATGGGGAAATGACACTATGGATTACCGACGATGTGTTCTATAGCTTTGAGCTAAGTGGGGGAGCCTTCTATCGATGATCAGATCGCATGGTCATGTGTTATGCTAGTTCTTGGACTAAGGTGTGCCGACGAATTGGCTATGATTTGAGAAAGGTTTCATCGAGGATGATTTAGAGCAATGTGGATGACTATCGGAAAGATTCTGATGAGTTCAAGATTTATATATGGAACTTGAGGGTTTTCAGATTCGTTTATGGTTAGAGCTCGAGATCGGTAGCAGATGGTTTCCGAGTTTGCGGTACTTCTATATCAAGAATGATTATACATGGCAGTAGTAGAGAGATGTAAGAAACAACTTTGGATTCGCAGAAGGTTTGTTCAGAGCGAGCATATCAGGTTGATTTATTTTTGTGTTTGGTAGTCTGTGTGACTTGGTTGAGTTAGAGGAGATCAGTCCTGATGACTTGATTATGTATTAACAAGTTTCGAAGAATTCACTATGGTTATGACGACGGCTCAGGGCTGGTGTCTTATACATGTATAGGAGGTGTGTGGCATGTGGTGACGTCGTCCTGAAGTGAGATAAATTGAAGGTTCTCAGTTGATGAGGTGTTCGACTTGCTTGTGGTTCGGAGTTGATTATGAGATTTTCATATTTTCACGAGTTAACATGATTGTGGGCGTGTGCCGTGTGGGGTTGGTAGTTGCGAGTTCAAGACTACGATTTAGTTTTAAAGGAAAGATATGATTTCTTGATGGCACACACGATTTCAGATTTTAAGAGAATGTTGGCACTATTTGATGTCGCCGGAGGAGAGTACGCAATTTAAAAGGCGCATTGTGTTTTGACTTGCAGATGCTTGGCTAGTGTTACAGTGATCTCTTGGGTTTGAACACCTGAGGCTTAGGTTTTTGCTACGTGGCGCAAAAGATTTATGTGGGTATTTGCTATAAGATTATGGGGTATGAGTGACATATCAGCTACTTGAGTAGCGGAGTTGAGATCGAATATGGAGATTTTGGTATTCAAGAGGTTTAGAGACTGGATGTCCTCGTAGGCAGACTATTCCTTAATTACAGATTGTGAAGAAATGTTGAGAATTGGATAACTAACGGTATGTGATTATGGATAGGTTGCTATGGACTTTGGAAGGTTATTTATTTGTTTGGGAATGATCAAAATTGGTTTGGGGCTTTTGGTTGGCCTAATGAGAATGTGTGTTCTATATCAGATCGGATTTGCTTACTCTTATGCAATTGCTACCGTGGGTATATCATCGGGATGAATGGATGTTATTCGTGCAATGGTCAATGTTATGTGTTTCTCTCTTATGCTATGACGGTTTGTGAGGTTGCACGATTATTCACACGCATGTTGTAATCCCGTTCAGACCTTATGGCGATATGGGCGAGATGGCCCTCGTGATGTTGATTTGTTTATTACACCTTAGTTGTGCTTGCTTTTTTCCGTATTGTATTATTCTTATTCATCTTTCCATAATTATATTTGTGCACTCTATCGTGCTTGATGTTGGCGTACATGTGATTAGTGAGCCCGATATTTTGGCTCGATGCGTATCCCTAGATGGATTGGTATATTTGGGACCGGGTTGTGCGCCGCAACAGAGTTATGTGGGGTACCCTTCCTTGTGTTTATTTTGGGTTTTATCTTTTCCTTTGTGGGATGAGTTAATGAAATTATGCTTTTATTGTTATATCAGCTATACATGTTAAATAGTCCTCGTACCCTGTTTATTTCCATCGTTTTAGGACATATCTGAGTTATTGCTTATCTGATGTATGAATCGTGTTGTGTGAGAATCCATGTGATTTTTGGTGTCATTTGTTAGTTGGGCTACTTGTATTGGCTGAGATGAGGTTTTTGGGCCTGAGATTTGTACTATCGTATTGGGATGGGGATTGTTCGGAAGAATGATACCATATTTCCTCTCAAAATTTGGCAATGATCCTTGTCGGATGAGACTTGTTGATTTCGTGGGTGGTTATGAGTTTATGCATGCTTTCTTTATCATTATCAGCATCGCGAAGGTCCAAAATGAGGTTTCATTTTATATGAAGTATATTACCAGTATCGAAATTATTATTGGGCAGCTATGATGGTCGTCATTGCTACGGGTATTTGAGTTATGTGGAACATTATGTGATCATACCTTGGGTTATGGTTATGGCTTAAAGCAGCTTGTTCAGGCTTACATAGTGTATCGATGAGAGATTCAGGTCTTATGATGAGTTTCAGATGTTGAGGGTTTGGTTCTAATGTTTATGTGCTAAGGATGAAGTAAGATCTTCAGTTGAGGTATGTTGTCCGGATTACATGGATTGAGGTGACGTGAAATCACCCACGGGCATGGGTATCTAGGGGTTATGTGGTGATTTGATGTCTTTAGAATGGCTCTTGGCATGTTCGAGGACGGACGTATGTTTAAGTATGGGAGAATGTAACAACCCGACTGGTTGTTTTGAGCATTTGTATTCAGTTCGAAAGTTTGAGGTCATGAGTAACTTCGTATGGTATAATATGAATTGCGTGTATCGTCGGCTTTGATTTTTGAGTGGTTCGGGATTGATTTAGAAGGATGACTCTCACTAGAGAAGCTTGAACTTGAAAGAGTTGACTAAGTTTGACTTTTGTGTATTTGACCTCAGATCGGATTTTTGATGGTTTCGTTAGGTTCAGATAGTGATTTGGGACTTGGGCGTATGCCCAGATATGCATTTGGATGTTTCTAAAAGGGTTCCGCCCTAAGTGGAGAAAGTCGATAATTTGAAAGTTTGTAAAGTTCATAGGTTCGATCGGGAGTTGACTTTGATGTTATCTAGTTCAGATTGTTGTTCAAAGATATGAAATAGGTTCGTTATGTCATTTGAAACTTGTGTGCAGAATTTGAGGTCATTCCGAGTAGATTTGATACGATTCGGCACGAGTTGTGGAGGTTGAAAGTTTAAAAGTTCAAAAAATTTGATTTGAGGTGCGATTCATGGTTTTGATGTTTTTATGCGTTATGTGAGGCCTCGAGTAGGTCCATATTGTATTTTGGGACTTGTTGGCACGTTCGTATGGGGTCCCGAGGGGTTCGGATGATTTTCAGGGTGGTTTCAGATCATTTTAGATTGGCTTGGAGTTGCTGGGTTTTCTATTTTCTAATGTCTTTATTGTTTTTCATGATCGCGAAGTGTGGTCATGATCACGTAGTGATTCTTGGAGCTGGGTGATTTTCTTAATCGCGTTCGCGACAGGTCGAACGCATTTGCGTAGAGTTTGGGGCTGGTCTTCTTCGTGTTCGCTTCTGCTTCTACGCGTTCGTGTAGTGTTGGGCTGGACTAGGCAGGTCGATGGTTTCCTCTTCGTGTTCGCGATGTTGCTTCTGCGTTCGCATAGGTCTAGTAGTTGTATTCATCGCATTCGCGAGGCATGTTCCATGAATGCGTAGTGTAAATTTGGGGAAGTGTAATTTGTACATCACAAACGCGAGGGTCTTTCCGCATTCACGAAGGGCATCCCTGTTCAGTGATTATAAAGTACTCTATTTCGAAGGTTGTGGTTATTTTATCACAATTTGAGTTATGGAGCTTGGATTTGGGCGATTTTGGAAAAGATTTTTACCAAATGGATTGGGGTATGTATTTTTGACTGGGTTCTGGTTATATTTCATGATTCTATCTTCGATTTTGGAATTTGATTGATGAATCTAAAAGAGAGATTAAGTTTTTTTGTCTAAACTTTCCTAAAGTGAATAATTGGGTTTTGAACATCGATTAGGAGTGGGATTTGAGTGAAATTAGTATGGTTGAACTCGTAATTACATGGGTTGTCGGAATTTGTAAGTTTTGTCGGGTTTCGGAGTGCGGGCACGGGGCTGACCTTTTGATTGACTTTGAATATTTGATTAAAGATTCGACTTTTATCGTTTGAGGTTTGCTTCCTATGGCATTATTTGATGATTTTGAGTTGCTTTTGGCTAGTTTTAAGCTGCTCAGAGGTCGATTTGTGCGGCATGGCGCTTCTAGTGTATCGATTTGGCTTGTTTGAGGTAAGTGTATTGCCTAGCCTTGTTGAGGGAATTGTTTCTACTATAAGATATTGTTTTCTACATGCGGGGGTGATGCATATAGGAGGTGATGAGCATATATGCATGTGCCAGGGTTTTCCATTCTCGGGAAGGGAAATTTTATGCTTTCTTTGTGCATTGATTAACTTGGTGATTCTTTGACTTATGCTTTATTTAATGCTATGACTAATAAACTCAATTAACTGTGTTATAAATCATGTTAGAAGATATGACATCTCAAAAAAGATTTAATATGTTAATTTCGGACTACTTACATACTTAATTGACTGTAGTATCATGAACACTCATTTATACATGTTATGATCTTGCTACCTGAGTTTCTTTATCCGTTATATGTGTGAGGATTGGGGCCTTAGAGCTATGTTTGGCATGAGGGTTATTTCCGTGCAATTGATATGATGTTGGCACGATGAGTATTTCCGTAGAGTTTGAAATGAGAGTGTTTTGTTGGGTATTACCGTGTGAAAGGAAAGAAAGTTGGATTTCTGTTATGATTTCTCATTTGTTAAGTACTTACATGCCCTTTTACTTTGGTTTCTATTATTGTTAGCTATTTTGTACGATACTTCTGTTTGAGTTCCTTGCATAATTATTTCTGTGATTTCCCTTTGGCCTATTACAGTTATAGCTATTTCTTTACCTTCTATGTTATTAATACGCGTACATTCTTTCATTTTGTACTTCTGTTACATGCCATTTTCAAATTCATGCCTTTACTTGTTATTAGCCCATACCTGCCACATGCCTCTAATTGTCACGTGATTTACTTGTTAGATGCCTTAACCTGCTACATGTCTTCACTCACTATATGCCTTCACTTACTATATGTCTTCACTCACCATATGTTTCTACTTACCATATGTTTTTACTTGTTAAATACCTTAAGTTGCTACATGTTTCAATCACGACATGCTTTAACCTGCTATGTGTCTCCACTTACTAAATGCTCTACTTACCATATGCCTTCACTGATTGAATGCCTCTATTTACAACGTGCTTCTACTTGCTACGTGAAATATATTGAATGCTTTCATTTGATCCCTGTTCATACTTGATAAACATCTTTTCTAGTTTCATATACTACTCTTCTTTGCTTAACCGAATTGGGTGACTTGTAGATTGGTCGTGTGATATACCTTGTGAAAGCCTTTTCATTATATACGGTGGACTAGTTATTGATGTTGGATTGCTTATTCTACTCTATTGAGTTGTATTACCTAGTCGGATATTGCGTGTTCATTTTTTTAGTGGCGTTGTTAACTTTTCCCGCGTTTGGTTGCTCTTGTGATTTCATATGATATTGTGGATCGGTTTGCACGCCACGACAGTATTGACATGAAGAGATAAGGACGTATATATATGTATACATGAGGGATCGGGTTGCACGCCGCAACGGATATTGGTATTATTATGTGGGATCGGGTTGCATGGCGCAACGAATATTGGTATTACTGTTTGGGATCGGGTTGCGCGCTGCAATGTAGAAGACATGTATGACTGTACCGATTGTGTTCTATATCTGTGTTACAGTGTGAGGTGAGCATATGTGATACTCTAGGTCCCTCTATCATTTGTATTCTTGTTTCATTTATTACGTAATTATTTGTGTTTCTTTCTTGTATTGCTCTTGCTGCTTATTATCTACACAGGTAAAATACTGAGTGAGTATCTTTTGACTAAAAATCTCACCACTACTTCACCGAGATTAGTTTAGATACTTATTGAGTATATGGGGTTAGTTGTACTCATGCTACACTTCTGTACCTTGTGTGCAGATCTTGGAGCCGCGTAGCCGTGGAAGACGGAACCTTGCACTGAAGACATTCCAGGGTTCCAGATTCAGGCTACCTCTTGTTCATGATAGTTTAGGACTTAAATTCTATGTATGTAAATTTCAAACAGACATTGTACTATTTCTTCATTACGGTTTTGCAAATCTAAATCATAGTGGCTCATGACTTGTACCACCAATTTTTGGGGTATTTATGTTGAATTGGGCTTTAGTTTCTATTATATATATTGTTGATTTCTCAGTTTGGTTGTAATTTATGTTGTTTGTCTTACCTAGTGGGTTGGGTTAGCTGCCATCATGACTAGATAGATTTATTTTGGGTAGTGACAGTAAGTTGTCTTATAGCTTCTAGGAAGAAGCTGTGAACACTGCATGCTACATCATAAATAGGTGCATGTCTAGACCTCTAGTTGAGAAAACTCCCTATGAGTTATTTAAAAGGAGAAAGCCAAATATATCCCATCTTAGGTCATTTGGATGTAAGTGCTTTGTTCACAATAATGGAAAAGACTCCCTAAAAAGGTTTGATCCTAGAACTAATGCTAGAGTATTTTTGGGATATGTTTCATATAGTAAAGCATATAAGATACCCAATAAATGAACTATGTGTGTAGAAGAAAATGTGAATGTTATTTTTGATGAAACTAACCTTCTTTCTAAGAGGCAAGAACATGATGATGAAGAGATTGGGCTGACAAGAAATTCAAATGGTGAAATCGCAGTCTAGCCAGAAGCTGTATCACAGGAAGGAACAGGTGATGGACCAGGTCCTTCTACCTATGGCAACCTGACAGGGGGAACTGATCCTCAAACATCGAGAGAACATGTCCATGAACTTATTCCTCAGCAACAAAATCATGAAGGAACATATAGAAAAAACTAATTGGTTGTGAAACCTTACAAGTATCAAAGTTCTCATCTCATTGGGAACATAATTACTGATCCAACCTCTGAAATCAAAACCAGATCTTCTTTAAAGAATCTCAGTGCTTTTGAGGCTTTCTTATCTTTTATTGAACCTAAAAATATTTCTGAGGCTTTGCAGGATGCAGATTGGGTGAATGCAATGCAAGATGAACTTAATCAATTTGAGAGAAGTCATGTTTGGCATCTGGTACCAAGACCCAAGGACAAAACAATGATTGGCACTAAATGGGCTTTCAAAAACAAACTTGGTGATCAAGGAACAATTACAAGGAACAAGGCAAGATTGGTGGTTCAAGGATACAGTCAAGAGGAGGGCATAAAGTATGATGAGACTTTTGCTCCAGTTGCAAGATTGGAAGAAATTAGACTCCTTATAGACTTTGCTGCTTACATGAAATTCACTCTCTATCAGATGGATGTCAAGAGTTCCTTCCTCAATGGCTATCTAAAGGAAGAAGTGTTTTTCAAGCAACCTCCTGGCTTTGAAAGTAAGGGATTTCTCGAGAGCATGGTATGAAAGATTGTCCAAATTCTTTATGGCGACTTTATGTGCTTAAGCAAGTCCCAAGAGTATGGTATGAAATATTGTCCAAATTCTTGATTGAGCATGACTACAAGAGAGGTAAAATTGATAATACTTTATTCTTGAAAGAAAAATGTAAAGATCTCTCGGTTATTCAGGTATAAGTTGATGATATAATATTTGGAGCAACAAAACTGATAGGTTAGGTAAAGAATTTGCTAAGCTAATGGGGAGTGAGTTTGAAATGAGTATGATGTGTGAGCTTAACTTCTTTTTAGGCTTAAAAATTAACAAACTTCAAATGGAACTATGATCCATCAGCAAAAGTATGTCAAAGAGTTGCTCAAAAGGTTTAAGATGGAAGATTCCAAAGAAATTGACACCCCTATTGCAATAGTTGAATTTGGATGAACTTGGTTCATCTGTTGATCATAAATAAATAGGGGAATGATTGGTTCTTTGTTATATTTCATTGCTAGTAGACTTGATATTATTTTCAGTGTAGGACTTTTTGCTAGGTGTCACACAAATCCAAAGGAGTCTCACTTGAAGTCAATTAAGAGGATCTTGAGATACTTAAAAGGCACAACTGATCTTTGCCTATGATATCCAAAAGATAGTAATTTTGATTTAGTGGGACATGCTGATGCTGATTATGCAAGTTTACTTGTGGATAGAAAAAGTACTTCAGGTATGGAACATTTTCTTGTCTAATGTCTTGTATCTTGGACCACTAAAAAGTAAAATTCTATGGTCTTATTTACTACTGAAGCTGAGTATGTCGCTGCTGCCTCATGTTGTGCTCAATTGTTGTGGATTAAGAAATAATTAATAGAATTTAAAATTTATGTAGGTTGTATCCCTATCTTTTGTGACAATACAAGTGCAATCAGTATGACCGAGAACCCGATCCATCACAAAAGATCTAAGCACATAAATGGTAGGCGTTAGATTCTAAGGGATAAATTTGAGAAGGGTTTGATCACTATGGAATTTTGTGCTACTAATAAGTAAATTGCTGACATCTTCACAAAAGCTATGAGTATGGATCACGTTGAAAGGAACAGGTTACAATTATGGATGATTAAGATCACCTAAGAAAAATTAGTTCTAACTCAATGATTGGTTAGATAATTTGTGAATTTGGTAAATAATTAGATTAGATATTGCTTACTCTCATACTTTAGTTAGTATACTCTTGTGACATGTACCAAAATATCTCATTGATGTCTAATGATATTACCCTTATTTTGTTTTTATTTTTGAAAAATTCAGTCTTACACAAGAGAACTTTCAGTGAAGAACCTGGTTCATCGAGCTTATAAAGTATGTACCTACATTTCGCATAAGTTGAAATAACTATTAAAGAATCATGATCTGAAAATGAGTCCCACTTTATCCCAAACTTCTTTTAAATTTAGCAGTTACAAACGAACCAATTCCCACCTGCTTGATCCACACGCGCCATGATGTCTCTTCAAATTGACATTCCCAATGAGAAAAGACTTCCAACCTCCAAATGCTGCCGTTATACACTCAACCTCTTCCCTTTTTAAATTGATTGTACTTTACCTTCTTCTCTCCAATCCTTTGTAAGATCAAAACACCAAAACCCTAAATAACTTTCAAACTCTCTCAGATTTTTGAAATGGCAAACATCTCTGAAAACACCAGGACCTCTGAAAAATCTTCCTTACCAAATAAAGATCCTTTACCTCCATTATCACCTACACCTCCAACCATCCAAACTTCTCAGAAATACCATTTCAATATGGTTGTACGCAAAACTGTAGCAAGCAGAGAACAAGCCAAGAAGGTAAATTAGCAATTGCAAATTAGTCAACCAGATGAATCCCAAACAATTTGATGATTCTTTCCAATATGTGACAGAGGGGGAAGAACCAGTTTCTTCTGAAACTAAACAGGTAACCTCTTAGTTTCCTACCTCTTAGTTTGGCTCAGCAATTGCAGAAAAGCTTGAGAATCGATTTGAATTGGTTAGGTCTATGGCTGGTATTGAAAAGAGAGATGTTGGTACTGAAAATATTAGTGGTAAAAATAAAAATGAAAAATAAAAAGAGAGTGAAGGTGTTGAGGCAGATGTGACGGGTAGGAAAGAAGAACGAGCGGCTGGATCTACTTCACCCGCTCGTATTGGGTTGGATGAAGAAACATAGGCAATGATTGTGTAGAGTGAGGAGACTACTGATGAGGAAGGAAATCATGGAAAGGAGACTTAGGAAAGAGATAGTGGATTTTGTGAAACTACTGCAACAGAGGGTTGGTTAGGTTGAATAAACGATTCCAAGAACCTGTTCCTTTTAGAAATGAACCCCTTCATATCTTGCTGTGGAAGGTGTATGATAGCTAAAACCCCAAAAAGAAGAAAAGTGTTGGTGTAAAAACCCCTGGAAAGGGTATGGGTGGCAAGAAGAGAAAGACTGCCACTTTTATCCTTGTAGAGACTCCTCCTACATGAGGAAGAATTATAAGGAACTAGAAGAAGCAGAGTGAGGCCAACTTGAAAAAGACCTTAGCTGAGTGTGCCAAGAAGGCTGCTACTAAGGGAAAGAAGAAAATTGGGGAAACGAGTGAGGCAATTCAAATAGAGAAGATGGACATGGTCTTTCAGGATGAGGATGAGACAGAGGAGGTGGAAGTACCCACTCCCAGTGCTAAGAAAAGAAAGTCTTTTTAGAAGAAGTCCCAAGAAAAGGTTGCTGAGGCAGAACACTCTATCTTGTCCAAGAGAAGCAGGTCTGCTAGAAAAGCCAAGAAAGTTCAAGTGGTGGAGGAAGAAAGTGAAGAAGAGATCGATGAGGAGGTAGATAAGTTGGTAAAGTTCCAGAAAGGAATCATTTTGAAAGGTAGGCTTCTTCGCGATGTGGAGGAAGAAGAAATAGTTTTCCTGCTGGAAAAAATGGAGTTACAAGGATGGAAGGACATGGTCCTTTAGTTGGAAGGAAGGTTGGCTAAGGCTGAAATTGTGGAATTCTTTGCTAATTGTGAGGTAGAAAATGGAAGGGTCACCATTGAGGTTAAATGAGTGAAAATAATCTTTGATGATAAAAAGCTTGGGGAGATTCTAGGTATACATGCTGAGGGGTATAATGATTATACAAAGCTAAAACGGCCTAGTCTAGATGATCTTCCTACCTCATTGGTTATCACAAAGAAATTTGCTATAATGACTTGGAGCGAGAATCCAAAACTATGTACAAAAGTGATATGAAGCCCTCTCACAAAGTGTTGTTTGAGTTTGTGAACAATGTGGTTCTGCCCAGGAAGGAAAGAAGGCATCTGGCTACTTTCATAGACCTGGTCGCTATGGAATTCGTGGACAGTAGGAAGTAGATTAACTGGCTAGGTTTCATGATCCAACTCCTTCATAGGGTTTTTTGTGGCACCAAGAATCAAGCCATTCCCTATGAGCTTATCCTAACTGTAGTGCTTGCCTCTTTCAAGGTCCCTCTCGAGAAATGGGATGTATGTACTAGTAAAGATTACTTTGGCCTGGAACTTTGACTTATTGTGACTACCAATTCCAAATTGCGCTTAAAGAACCTGGTTCATCCACGAGGAAATCTAAGAACAACAAGGTTAAAGCATTGGAGCAGGAGAGTGTGGCTAAGTGTTGGCCCTTTGGCAAGGTTCCTCGGCAGATGTGGGTTGTGGCAAGGATTTTCATGATGGCCTTGGCACACAACCTGAAATATTGGGGCAACATCATGATGGGTAGCTCGGTATGACAGACTATGCGGGGTTCACAAACGCACCTTGACGGAGGCAAGGCGCATTTCACATGGACGTGTGGGTTGGCATGACAATGGAAAGGCAAAGCCATGTCAAGGCAGGGGCCAAGACATTGCAAGGAAAGGAAAGACAAGTTATGGAATTGTCAAGGGCAGATTTGATCAAGTTTGGGGTGACTTGACATGAGCAAGCAGATGTGATAGCGGGCATTTGCGACTTAGTCATCGGCGACATATTGTGGCCATGAAATTGGGGCGGAGCAGTGTGAAAGAGAAAGGTTGGGTACAATGCAAGCCTTGGGCGCGCAGAAGATGGCCAAAACACACACATGTGGTGCACAAAGAGCGGTTACAAAGTATGTTAGGTACATGGCAGTGCAGTTAAGCAGTTGCAACTGGCTTGTCCAGGCGTGGATGTTTATTTGGCTAAGTGTATGCACGTTTTATAGCATGTCTTTTTGATTGGTTCAGATTTTACCAACATTTAGGGGATTGTCAACTGCTTGTTTAGATCCTGCCAAGTGTAATTGGGCAGGTTGTACTATAAAAATGTACATAGGACTTGTTCCAAAGGCACAACTTAGTCTTGTGGAAAAATTGTTAGCCAAAAACATCTAAGTGTATTCCTAAGGGTAGGAAATCATTATGGGGCACGAAACTAGGGTGTTCTTTGTTCTTGGCCATAGGTTTGTGTTGGCCCAAGTGAAGTTTGTTTTGATGATTGACAAAGGAACTCAAGTATGAACCAGGTCCATACATAGTGTACACAGACACGGGCAGATTTGAGCATAAGGGATGCATGTGAAGGAGATAAGCTTAAGTTGTTATATCTTATATCTCCTGATCGAAAAGGTTGCATAAATGATAAGGAAAAGGACTCCTTACTCGAAGAGAAATTTATCCAAGATAAGGGAGGAGTTAGAAGTTGAAGATAACTAGAACTCTTCTACCAAGGAAGAGTAGCATTAGAACTCTAGTTATTCCTATTCTACTAACTATATAAATTGCAGGATGTTCTCATTCTACAAGTACGTACAAACGCTGAAGTTAAACGTGAGTTGAGAGCAAAATAGTAAGGCATTTTGCAAACAATTCTTGTGTGATTCAAGTATGCGAACCTGAAGCTACATAAACCAGATAGAAAGACCAGTTCCAAGTGTCTATATTTTATTCTAGTTCATTGTAGTAGGCGTTTCCAAATTGTACCTTTCAACTTTATCTAGAGGCAACTGTATTAGGTACTTTGAGTATTCAAGTTAGAGTTAACTTGAAGTTGTCGCAACAGTTAGATGCTGGTTGCCACAACGGGATTAGAGGTAAGTAATCCTTAGGTTTACAAAGAATTTTATAAATGTTATTTTGGCTTAGTGATTTAGTGAAGTGTTGGGGAAAATCCTACTGAGTAGTAGGTCGTGATTTTTTTTACCTTTTTAGCCGGGTATTTTTTACCTAAAAATACTTGTGTTTTTTACTTTCCGCATTTACTATTTTCGCAAGAGTAGTATAAAGAACACATAGAAGAACCAGGTCCTTCTATAATCAGTGCACGCAAAAATCGGACACCACACAAATCACCCCCCTCTTGTATTGCATTGAAGTATAAAACATCATATTGGCTTTTTTGTATTCTTGTATTTACATATTAATATGAGTTGGGAAGAAATTCCTGTAATATTGTGTGTGCCTTTACTTTACTTGCTACCTAAATTTATTCTAAGTCCCAAACGTCCTAAAAATATTCTAAGTGTTGGAAAGTTGAAGTCAAGTACTGGGCTTGACTGCCGCACGGTGGTGAACCTCGTATAGATTTTTGGCAGACAGAAACCACCCGTGTGACACTAAGGATGCTGAGATTGAAAAGCTGAAGAAACGGTTCACTGAAGTAGAAGATGAGAGAGACTCTCTCAAGTCCGAGCTTGCAAAGGAGAAGGAAAAGAATGATGGTTTTTTTCAAGATATGCTGAAGCTGCTTCAAGCCAAGAATCAAGAACCTGGTCCTTACCAGTCCGAAACCTTTTCTAGCCCAGTTGTAACCAGTTCATTTATATGGCCCAAGTAGGATTTCTATGTTTTTGCTGATGGTTTTTTATTTTTATTTCTTCTTATGCTTTGTGGAAGGATGTTAACAATAAATGAAATTCACTGCTTTTTTGCAAATTGTTTGATGTTGATATTTCTTAGATGGCTAATATCCTTAAATTAAAAAAGAAAAATTGAATCCATGATTGCATTTGAATTAGCCCCAGTGGCCATAAGTAATAGTTGTTAAAATCTGGTTACTTAACTTAATTATGTAATTTTTCGATGATGCCAAAAAAGGGAAGATAAGGTGTGATTTTGCTTTGGACTGTGATGTTTATAACCTAATGAACCTGGTCCTTGATAATTCGTGACATTAAAATGGAAAGTCTTCTGATAGTGTGTTTGATGTTGAGCTGAGTTGAAATAGGTTCCAAGTTTCTGAAAAGTACAAAGTTTGTCATCATCAAAAAGAGGAAACTTGTTGACCTGAGCGGTAAAGGTTTTGGTGATTGACAAAGGAACACATGCATTAACCAGGTTCATGGACAATGTACACTGGTTATGGTCAGAATCAAGCAAAATGCATGCGCGTGCAAGGGATAAGTATAAGTGGTTATTTCTGATAATTCCTAAACGAAAAGATTGCATATTTGATAAGAGCAGGACTCCTTACTTGAAGAGAACTCTATCCAAGATAAGAAAATAGTTATAAATTAAAGTAAACTAAAACTCTTCCACCAAGGAAGAGTAAAGCATTAGACCTCTAGTTAATCCTTATTCTACTAATTATATAAATATTAGTTTGTCCTCTTTTATAGGCGACAGACATATACTGAACTAAAGCAAGAATTGAGAGCAAAATATCAAGGCATTTTGTGAGCAATTCATGTGAGATTCAAGGGTGTGAACATGGAATTACGTGAACTAGATTAAAGAACCAATTGCATGTGTATGTCTTTAATTCTAGTTCAACTGTAGTAGGAGCTTTTAAGTTGTACCTTTCAGCTTTCTTTAGAAGCAAAATGTACTAGGTACTTAAGTTGTATCATTCAAGTTAGAGTTAACTTGATGTAGTTGCAACAGCCCGTGGCATGTGCTACAAGGGTTAGAGTTTAATTATTAGGTTTGCAAGAGTTTGTAAAATTTATTTTTGGCTTAGAATTGTAGTGAAGTGTTTGGAAAAAATTATATTGGGAAGTAGGTCGTGGTGTTTTCACCTTATGAGCCGAGTATTTTTCACGTAAAAATTCTTGTGTTCTTTACTTTGTACATTATTTATTCCGAAATTGTAGTGTAAAGAATGCATCGAAGAACCAGGTCTTTTGATAATCCAGTGCGCGCAAAGATTGGGCACCACACAAATCACCCCTCTATAATATAGTATTGAAGTATAAAACATTACCTATTTAATCTCATGTTTCACTCCAATGACCTCCCATGGCTCCCACATATTTTCAAGCCATTTTTAATTGGCCCTGCCCCTTTCTCCACCTTCTCTCTTTAAAAAGATATTCATCCCAAATACATAGGCAATATCACAAAACATTGAGCCCTTTCTCTAAAAGATGAGTCGCCAAAGCTTAGAATTATCAACGGGTTTCCGGTACTGCACTACTTGAATGAATAGGTATAGTAATAAGAATCACGCTTATGGAACCTGTCTTTACCAAAATTTCTTATAATTTTGATGCATCAATTGCTGAAATAAGCATTGTTTTTGTGAAGAAAAATAAGTCCATACCCCGCCCTTATATTATGAGAAAATAAATAGACAATACAATAATCACAAACATAAAACGCAATCACAAGTGACGAAACTTCCTTTTTATCTCTCAGGTTACAATTATTGTAACGACTCGATTTGTCGTTTTGAGAATTAATGTCCCGTTCAGAAGCTTAAGGTCCCGAGAAAACTTCATAATATTTATTATGACTTGTGTGTGCGGTCGAGTTTCATTTTCGGAAGATTCAAAATTAAATTGAAAGAACAATTCTTGTTTTGATGCTTAAATGAAAAGAATTGACCGGAGTTTTGACTTTTGATCAAACGAATCTGGAGTGAAGTTTTGATAATTAAAATAATTTTTTATGATAATTTTGGACTTAGACATATGTCCGAATTTGGATTTGGAAGTCCGTAGGACAATTCGGCGCATTTTGGCGAAAATTGGAAAAAAGTTAAAGTTTTAAAATATTTATAAGTTTGGCCGAAGGTTGAATTATTGATAACGGGGTCAGATTTCTATTCCAGAAATTGGAACAAGTCCATTGCATCATTTATGACTTGTGTACAAAATTTGAAGTCATTCTGGATTGATTTGATACGTTTCTGTGCTAATTAATAAAGTTGGAAGAATTGAAAACTCACAATTCGATTCGAGGTGCGATTCATAGTTTCGACGTTGTGTAATGCGGTTTGATGTCTCGACTAAGTTCGTATTATATTTTGGGACGTTTTGGTATATTTGGTTAAGGTCCCGAGGACCTCGGATGAATTTCAGATAGTTAACGGACCGATATTTGGACTTAAGAAAATTATTTTGGCTAGATTCAAGTCGTTCAGAGTTGAAAATCAAAGGAAAGGCCTACTAATTGATTGATTGAGCATGGTTTGAGTTAAGTATCTTGCTTAACTTTGTTTGGGGTAAACTACCCCTTAGGTATTGAGTCTTTGGTGCTAATTGTGTTATGTGAAGTCCGTGTACACGAGGTGACGAGTACGTGCTCGGACGTATTTGTGGAAAATTGATCTTTTAGGGCCCTTAGGTTCTATGTTCATTAGATATGAAGTTGTTTTGTTATGCTAAGTTCCTCATTTACTAGTTTCACCTCTACGTGTCTTAATTGGAAATAATTGCTTCATGGTCAACCCTTATTGCCTATTTGACTCTTGTGTGCCTTAACTGAAGTTGTTGTCTCTTCGATTTCCATGCTGTCCTTTCCTAATTACTTATCCTTAATTAAAATTATTATTATCTCTTATGTAATTGTCTATCCCTAATTGAGGTTATGGTTATATTTTCCGTTGCTTATCCTTAATTGAATTTGTTGTACCTTATTCGTAATTGCTCAACCCTAAATGAAGCTAGTTATCCTTGATCGTAGTGGCCTCATCCTTATTTGGAATTATTGACTCATGTTATCTCCCTTAATGTCAGATTGTACTTCTGTGGAATTATTTGTTACATATCATTTCTCCCTTATTGAACTATTCTTATTGAAACTAGTATTTCCTATTGTGTTTATTCTTTGTGAGCTCGTTCTACCGCTTCTTTGTGATCCAAAGCACTTGAGTTGATTTACTTGTCGTATTCCCGTGCTATTATTGTTGTTGTTGCTATTGTACTCAGTTTGTTGAGCCAAGGGCTATATGCGGTTATGGTATTGACACTGTTTAGATGAAATATTGTGAAATATGGGCACATGTTGTGAAAGTCATTCTATTGTGATGTTGTGTGTTTGGCACGTGATATTGGTGGGAGGTTTTGTTTGAATGTTTGCACCACGTTTCTGCCGTTCTGTTATTACTATTGATATATGCATATACGGCGTGACAATGCGGGATATATATATGTGGGTTTGCATATGTGGCGAGACAAGGTGAAAATATTATTATGCACGTGTGGCGAGACAAGGCGAACATTTACTTTATAATTGCGCACGTGGCGAGACAAGGTGGGCAATGTCAGGGATTGATTTGTGATGACTTGTGATTGCATGGGGGCATTGTTGTTATTGATATTTGTGTAGTGGCGTGCCTAACCTGTGTGAGTTTTACTTGGTGCAAATTGCGGGGATCGTTCCTTATGTGTCGTTCATTTTCTCTACTATTATTCGTTGGCCCGAATTGTGATAGAACATTTGCACAAGCATACACGTACTTTATCACCCCATCGGTTTAAGAAGATGAATGTTGATGCTACAGATCATTTGTACGTACTCTGTCTACTTGTCTTATATATGAGATTGGTTCTATTGGCACGTAAGTTGCATGTGCAGTTATCAGTTGTAATAAGGGCACAAGATGCCAAATGATTAGGGTTCATGAATTTGAACCCGTGAATTGTGCGAGTTTTGAGGTTTGGTATCTTGTGGGGATTATTGAATAAACCTGATGCGAAAGCGGTCATTCTAATCAAGTGGATACTTTTCTTTCCTTTATTTGTTTTTCTCCGGATTTAAATTGTGTCCACCTTACTCTACTGTGTTATTACTTGTGGTGTCCCGCTGCAAATTGTTGCTTCTATTTCCCATTGCAAGCACCGTATTATCTTGTCATTATGTGTAGTTCTGTAGAGATATCATACTCCGTTAGTTCTATACCTATACTTATTCAGGTTACCTAGTCCAGTAGGTGCCTTGACTATCCCTCGTCACTACTCCACTGAGGTTAGTGTTGATATTTACTGGGTACCGCTGTGGTGTACTCATACTACACTTCTGCATATTTTTGTGCAGATCCGGGTAATTCGGAGTCAGTCGATAACTAGCTAGTTGTACAGATCTTGCTGTGGAGACTCAAGGTAAACCTGTTGTGGCGTTCACAGGCCTCGGAGTCACCTTCTGTTATTGTACTTGCACGGTTTATCTCTATTTCGAAACAGTTATATTTAGAGGTTTTGTAGCAAACTCAGTAGAGCTTATGACTTGTACTACCGGTTTTGGAAATTATAAGTTGTGTAATAAGGTTCTATTTCCTAATTATTAATTGTTGCTCAAATTCTTCTATTAATTTAGTAAGTGTTAGGCTTACCTAGTCTTAGAGAGTAAGTCCCGTCACGACATCCTACGGAGGGAAATTTGGGTCGTGACAAGTTGGTATCGGAGCTCTAGGTTCATAGGTGCTACAAGTCATAACCTAGTTTAGTAGATTCTTGCGGATCGATTCGGAGACGTGTATACTTATCTTCGAGAGGCTACGAAACTATTAGGACAATTTCATTTTTTCATTCCTATCGTGCGGGTTTATTGATCCTGTAGTTTGAGTTTTTATCATTCTATTCTCTCACAGATGGTGAGGACACGAGCTGCAATTACTAATGACGTCGCCCCCGGAGCAGGTGTCACTAAGGGCAGAGGCGGAGGCAGAGGCCAAAAAGGAGCACGTGCTGCAGCTAGGGCACCTACCAAAGCAGCAGTTGAGAAGCCTCAAGTAGCTCCGGTTGGGGGACAGGTACCAGAGGCGCCTGCTGTTACCTCCGGACTCCAGGTGACTTTTACCACAGTTCTTGAGCATGTATGGTACATTGGCTTAGGCGGGGTTGATTCCGATTGCACCAGCTACTTCGCAGATCAGGGGAAGGACTAAGACTCCCACTGACCATACTCCAGAGCAGCGAGTCCACATTGGTCAGGTTCCAGGTGTAATGGCAACTCAGCCCGCGGTCCCAAATCAGCCCATGGTTAGGGACGCAGCATCTGAGGAAGAACAACTTAGACTTGCAAAGTTCAAGAAGTATGACCCTCCTACTTTCAGTGGTTTGGCTTCAGAGGGTGCACGAGGTTTTCTAGAGGAGTGCCACCGCATTCTCCTCACTATAGGTATTGTGGAGACAAGTGGGGTTGCTTTTACTACATTCCAACTTAAGGGGGAGGCATATCAGTGGTGGCGAGCGTATGAGTTAGGTAGCCCGGCCGATATAACTTCACTTTCATGGGTTCAGTTTTCAGAGATGTTCTTGAGAGAGTTTATTCCTCAAACCCTTGGGGATGCACGGCGCGCGGAGTTTGAGCAGTTGTGCCAGGGCACTATGTTCATGTTAGAGTATGCCGTTAGATTCAGTGATTTGTCCAGACATGCACCTGCTTTGGTCACTACAGTTAGAGAGCGAGTCCGTAGATTCATTAAGGGGCTCAAACATAATATCCGGTTCAGCATGGCTTGGGAGTGGGAGTTAGATGTTCCATTTCAGCAAGTGGTGGAGATCGCCTACCGATTAGAGGGAATATGGGACCAGGAGAGAGAGGACAGGAGGGACCAGGAGAGAGAGGACATGCGGGGTCAAGAGAGAGAGGACAGAGATGCTAAAAGGTCTCGCAGACCGAAGAGATCTACTGGTCCTTATTTTGGAGGCAGGGTACTACATGGTAGAGGTTTTGTGAGTCAGCCAGTTCAGTTTGCACTTCAGTCTTCACATGGTGTTTCAGGTACCCATGGGTCTCAGAGTACCCATACCACACAGTTTCCATAGCCACATCAGCAGAGGGGTTGCTTTGAGTGTGGAGATACTGGCCACATAGTGAGAGATTGTCCCAGACTCCGAACAGATATGTCACAACCGTATGAGATCGGTTCCGGCTACTGATATCCCTACACCGTCAGCTTTGGGTATAGGCCAGGTGAGTAGAGGGCTCCCAAGAGGGGGAGGCCCGGCCCATCGATATGTTTCCTATAATAGGCCTGAGGCCGCTACACCAGTTGATGTCGTACAAGTATAGTTTCGATTTGGTACAGAAGAGCATCATTCGTATTTTGTTTTGGTTCTACTTATCGGGATGAGTCCTCCTATTTTGCTTCACATGTGAGTGATTTTTGTGATCTAATACTCTGCTTATGTGTTTATCCTTGTTGGGAGATTCTATAGTGGTAGCCAGTGTCTACCGTTTTATTTTTATTCCTTATTGAGAGTTATGAGATTGTGAGTGACTTTCTGTTCCTCATTTCAGTAGTTTTGATGTGATTTTTGGGTGATGGGTTACGATTTGTGATTTGGATGCTCTACCGATGTGAGAGTTCAGTATGTGTTATGAATTTTGTCAGCGAAATTGAATTAGTGAAAGGTTTCAGTTGGTATGATCTGTACGCTACCTACAATTCAGAGCTGAGGATGGGATCCTCGCGTCTTCATGTGATTTGATATGTTTGAACCGGGTTGCGTGCCGCGGTGGAGTTATATCAGGATGAGATCCTTGTGCTTTGTTCATATACTTTGATTCTTCCTTGTTAAATTGATTCGTAGAATGGTACTGATAGGGAGTTGCGCCTGTCGTTCTTGTTTGATCGTTCTCTCGTGTGTTTCTCTTTGCATATTCAGTCATACTCGTGTTGTGCTTATTGGGTTTAGCTTGAGAAGTGTGTGCCCAGGTGGTGTTAGATGTAAATTGTTGATTCGGGTGAATAGTTGTGAGGTCTTCATGTTTATTGCATCATTGTCAGTGTTGTGAAGGTTTGAAACAGGGTTCTAACGGATGTGAGGCTAATTATCGGTGCTGGATTAGATTATGGGCAGCTGTTGTGGCTAGGGTTGTTGTTAAGTACATATGTGTGATGTGTTACGTCGTGTGGTTGTGCCATGTAGGCGTAGGCATAATTTGTCATAGCTGGATGAGATTGGTACCATGTGTTGATGTGGGAATCGAGTCTTTTGGGAATGATGGGATGATGAGAAATTTAGTTCTAAGGCTTATTAGTATTGGCGGAAGGGACAAATATCAATTGAGATGGTGTCGTCGGGCGTATGTGGATTGGGGTGACGTGGGAACATCCGCGGGTGTATGTAGGGTGAATACATTCAGTGATTTGATGACTTCTAGACAATTCTTGGCACGTTCGAGGACAAACGTTTGTTTAAGAGGGGGAGAATGTAACAACCCGACTTGTCGTTTTGAGAATTAACGTCCCGTTCAGCAGCTTAAGGTCCCTAGCAAACTTCGTAATATGTATTATGACTTGCGTGTGCGGTCGACTTTGATTTTCGAAAGATTCAAAATTAAATTAAAAGAACAATTCTTGTTTTGAAGTTTAAATGAAAAGAGTTGACCGGAGTTTGACTTTTGAGAAAACGACTCCGGAATGAAGTTTCGATGATTCCAATAGCTTCGTATGATGATTTCGGACTTAAACGCATGTCCGGATTTGGAAGTCCGTAGGACAATTCGGCGCATTTTGGCAAAAATTTGAAAAACGTTAAAGTTTTAAAATATTTATAAGTTTGACCGAAGGTTGAATTATTGATAACGGGGTCAGATTTCGATTCCAAAAATCGGAACAGGTCCATTGCATCATTTATGACTTGTGTGCAAAATTTGAAGTCATTCCAGATTGATTAGATATATTGCAGTGCAAATTATAGAAGTTGAAAGAATTGAAAACTCACAATTTGATTCGAGGTGCAATTCATAGTTTTGACATTGTTTAATGCGGTTTGAGGCGTCGACTAAGTTCGTATTGTATTTTGGGACGTGTTGGTATATTTTGTTAAGGTTCCGAGGGCCTCGGGTGGATTTCAGATGGTTAACGGACCGATTTCTGGACTTAAGGAAATGCTGGAATTTTGATTGCTGGTGCAATCTCTTCTGCGGAGGTTTGATAGCAGAAGCGACGTCACAGACGATACGCCTTGCATCGCAGAAGCGAGGATGGCTGGACTGGACTGAGGTCGCAGGTGCGAAGAATTTCCCACACCTGCGTGAACGCAAAAGCGGGTGAAGGAGACGCAGAAGTGGATAACAGCGCAGAAGCGCACCTCCAGTTGCACCTGCAGTTGCGCAGAAGCGGAGCCATGTCCGCAGGTGCGAGGCTTTAGCTGACAGTGGTCTTTCACAAAAGTGAAATTGGTCTCACAAAAGCGGCTTCGCAGAAGCGCAAATTTGTCCGCAGAAGCAGAAATTGAGAAGAAACATAAGGACCCAAAAATGGTCATTTCTTCATTTTTGATTGGGATTTTTGAAGCTCGGTTCTTGGGCGATTTTGAGAATTTCTTCACGACTTCGACTTGGGTAAGTCTTCTATATCCGAAAGTGATTATATTTCATAAATCCACAGTTATATTCATCGTTTAATTCGAGTTTTAATGGAAGAAATTGGATTTTTTGTAAAACCCTTCAAAAACGGAAATTTAAGATTTGGAGGTCGATTTATTATCGAAATTTGGTAATTCTTGCATGGTTGGACTCGATATATCGAAAGAGTGTTCGGTTTTTATAATTTTGGTCGGGTTTCGAGACGCGGGCCAGGGTCGACTTTTTAGATCGATTTTTCAATTTTTAGCTACGATCATTATTTTATTATTTTAATTAGTTTCCTATAGTTATAATTATAGTATGACATTTTTTTGGCTAGATTCAAATCGTTCGGAGTTGAAAATCGAGGGAAAGACCTACTAATTGATTGATTGAGCGTGGTTTGAGGTAAGTATCTTGCCTAACTTTGTATGGGAGAAACTACCCCTTAGGTATTGAGTCTTTGGTGCTAATTGTGTCATGTGAAGTCCGTGTACGCGAGGTGATGCGTATGTGCTCAGACTTATTTGTGAAAAATTGACCTTTTAGGCCCCTTAGGTTCTTATGTTCATTAGATATAAAGTTGTTTTGTTATGTTAAGTTCCTCATTTACTAGTTTCACATCTACATTTCTTAATTGGAATTAATTGCTTCATGTTCAACCCTTATTGCCTATTTGAATCTTGTGTCCCTTAATTGAAGTTGTTGTCTCTTCGATTGCCATGATGTCCTTTCCTAATTACTTATCCTTAATTAAAATTATTATTATCTCTCCTATAATTATCTATCCTTAATTGAGGTTATGATTATCTTTTTAGTTGCTTATCCTTAATTGAATTTGTTGTACTTCTTTCGTAATTGCTCAACCCTAAATAATGCTAGTTATCCTTGATCGTAGTGGCCTCATCCTTATTTGGAATTATTGACTCATGTTATCTCCCTTGATGTCGGATTGTACTTCTGTAGAATCATTTATTACATATAATTTCTCCCTTATTGAGCTATTTTTATTGAAACTAGTATTTCCTATTGTGTTTATTCTTTATGAGCTCGTTCTACCGCTTCTTTGTGATCCAAAGCTCTTGTGTTGATTTACTTGTCGTATTCCCATGCTATTGATGTTGTACTCAGTTTGTTGAGCCGGGGCTATGTGCGGTTGTGGTATTGACATTGTTTAGATAAAATGTTGTGAAATATGGGCACATGTTGTGAAAGTCATTCTATTGTGATGTTGTGTGTTTGGCACATGATATTGTTGGGAGGTTTTGTTCAGGTGTTTGAACGAGGTTTCTGTCGTGCTGTTGTTATTATTGATATATGCACATGTGGCGTGACAAGGCGGGCTATATATATATGTGGGTTTGTACATGTGGCGAGACAAGGTGGGAATATTATAATGCGCGTGCAGCGAGACAAGGCGGGTATTTACTTTATTATTGCGCACGTGGGGAGATAAGGTGAGCTATGTGGGGGATTGATTTGTGATGACTTGTGATTGCATGGAGGCATTGTTGTTGTTGATATTTGTGTAGTGGCGTGCCTAACCTGTGTGTGTTTTACTTGGTGCAAATTGCGGGGATCGTTCCTTATGTGTCGTTCATTTTCTCTACTCTTATTCGTTGGCTCGAACTATAATAGAATATTTGCACAAGCATACACGTACTTTATCACCCCATCGGTTTAAGAAGATGAATATTGATGCTGTAGATCATTTGTACGTACTCTGTCTACTTGTCTTATATGTGAGATTGGTTCTATTGGCACGTGAGTTGTCTGTGCAGTTATCAGTTATAATGAAGGCGCAAGATGCCAAATGATTAGGGTTCATGAATTAGAACCCGTGAATTGTGCGAGTTTTAAGGTTTGGTATCTTGTGGGGATTATTGAATAAACCTTATGCGAAAGTGGTCATTCTTATCAAGTTGATACTTGTCTTTCCTTTATTTGTTTTTCTCCGGATTTAAACTGTGTCCAGCTTACTCTACTGTGTTATTACTTGTGGTGTCCCGCTGCAAATTGTTGCTTCTATTTTCCAATTTTCCATTGCAAGCACCATATTATCTTGTCATTATGCGTAGTTCTGTAGAGATATCATACTCCATTAGTTCTATACCTATACTTGTTCAGGTTACCTAGTCCAGTAGGTGCTTTGACTGTCCCTCGTCACTACTCCACTGAGGTTAGTCTTGATATTTACTGGATACCGCTGTGATGTACTCATACTACACTTCTGCACATTTTTGTGCAGATCCAGGTAATTCGGAGTCAGCCGATAACTAGCTAGCTGTACGGATCTTGCTGTGGAGACTCAAGGTAAACCTGATGTTACGTTCACAGGCCTCAGAGTCACCTTCTGTTATTGTACTTGCATTGTTTATCTCTATTTCGAAACAGTTGTATTTAGAGGTTTTGGTAGCAAACTCAGCATAGTTTATGACTTGTACTACCGGTTTTGGAAATTGTAAGTTGTGTAATAAGGTTTTATTTCCTAATTATTAATTGTTGGTCAAATTCTTCTATTAATTCAGTCAGTATTAGGCTTACCTAATCTTAGAGACCAGGTGCCGTCACGACATCCTACGGAGAAAAATTTGGGTCGGGACAATTATGGACAACTTTCTCAAGCTCTACACTAGTAATCTATATTTCTTCATTTTTTATTTATTAATGGGCCAATTTATGACATCTACTATAGAAATGGTAGGCGAAGTTCATGATTAGGAGGTGAAAAACTGATAAGGTTATACTTGAGGCAGTTTGTTATTGGAATATTTCCCTTGACCAGTTATAAACCAGGAAAAAGAATAAGATAAAGAAAATTAAAAAAGGCATGGAAAAGCAAAAGAAAAGGAAAACGATAGAACTTATGAAATTAATTTCGATTGATACAACTTAAAGACATTTTTTTTTTGGATTGATTTGATAAAGTTAAAATGTCAAAGACATCTTCCTCATTATTATAATAGGGTACCATAAAAAGCACAATTTTATTTTACATTATCTTTTACAAATATTCTTGCATCTATGTTTATTTTTTGTTATATCATGTGTTTGCAATTTTTGCCTCATTCTTTCCATTGCATCTGGAGGAAAATAATCAAGTTTTCTCGAATTTTAAATGTGCGAAAAATTTTAGAACCAGAGTTGAAGAACTCACAAACGACATCGAAAGGAGCATTTGAACCAGAACTAATTCAGGAATCATGATATTGGAGATCATCAAGTTGAAAATCAAGACTTGATTATCTCCAACATCTTGGTTCCTAAATCAGTATTTGCTAAATATTGATGAAAAGTTAAGACTTTATTACAAGCAACAACTTGAAAAGTTAGCGGTTGACATTCCCTTCTTTTTTGTCTGAGGGATTTCGATATAAAGAGGTCGATATAAAATGGACATAACTGCTGCTCGAACTGCCAGTTGTTCAGATTCTTTTTTATTTCAATTTTTCCCATATATTTAATATCATTGAAGATTGACATAGACTTGAAAATAGGAAGATATCCAGCAAGTTATTTTGTATGATAAGTTGGCTTCTATAGGTTCATCTTAGCAGCATACTCATCTTATTTGATCTTTCATCTTCCTTTGTTATTCATGAAGTTGTCACACTATTTGCGCATATATAAAATATGTACGGAGGAGGATCTATCTTTCTTAAGATATCTCGCGGATCTCCTAGACTCTTTGACTCTTTGTGATCTTAGGCCACACCATTCTTTGATAGAAGAGAAGAGGACACGTCAAAACTTGCATTCATCTCTTCTGTTTTCCTTTTTTTGTACTTTTTCTCCTTATTTTTTTCATGAATGCTTGTACATATTAAAATTTGTAACTATTTGGATCAATTGTAAAGCGTGATTCTACTACAATTACTCAGTTAAAGAGTATGAAAAAGGTAAAAAATACCCTTATCGTTTAATTAATGACTTGTTTTTACCCTCTATGCATCTTTTGATCCAAAATTGCATATAAAAATATCTTTTGGTCTAAAGTTGCCCCCACAACTAATGAAATATTATGTGATCCCTTTTTTAATGTGCTGACATCATTTCACAAGGACATGTGGCGCCCCAATCCGGATTGATTTCTACCCGCCTCAGATTTAGAGTGACCCTAATTTTTGGAACCACCCAATTGTAAAAACTCAATATTCCTCGCTTCTCCTCCATCTATCGAGGAATACAAGTGAACAAAATGTTGAAGAGAAAAACTCACTCCATCCAGAATCGACAGATGACAGAAAAATACCACCAACCTCCAGATCATCGGGCTGACCCGGGTGAAGCTGACATTAAAATGCCAAAAAACAAATCCTAGATTATGAAATCCACTAGGGGCTAAAATTCAAAGTGAAAGGATAGGTATATCAAAAAACAATACCTTCTATGTATCTAGTGATCAACTTAGAATCTAAGGGCGCTTGAACATCTATGTGCTCCTAACCATATTCTTTCTTTATTAAATGAATATGGTATTGTGACGATTCGACCGGTCATTTAGAGCATTGGAATTTCATTCGATAGTTTGAGGTCTTGAATAGCTTCATATGATGTATTACGACTTGTGTGCATGGTTGGTTTTGATTTTCGGAAAGTTTGGGAATGATTCGGAAACGTAATTCTCTATTTGGAAGCTTTAAGTTGAAAAGTTGACCAAGATTTGACTTTTGAGTAAACGGTCTCGGATTCCTGTTTTGATGGTTCCAATAGTTTCGTATGGTGATTTTGAACTTAGGCGTATGCCCGAATTTGTGTTTGGATATTTCTAGAAGGTTTTGGCTCTATTTGGCGAAAGTTGGCAATTTGAGGTTTGAAAAATTTATAGGTTTGATCGGGAGTTGACTTCGATGTTATCGGGTTAGTATTATTTTTTCGGAACTTGGAATAGGTTCGTTATATCATTTGGAACTTGTGTACAAAATTTTGGGTCGTTCTGAGTTATTTAGACGTGTTCGACATAAGTTTCGAATTTAAAATTTTAAAATAGTTCATTAAGCTTGAATTGAAGTGAGATTCGTGGTTTTGCTATTATTTTGTGGGATTTGAGGTCTCGAGTAGGTCTGCGTTATATTTTAGGACTTTTTGGTATGTTCGGACGGGGTTTCGAGGGGTTCGGGTGTGTTTTGGACCACTTTCCCCTTGTTGTTAATTGCTGGTTATCTGATTTTCTTGGTGCTTAGAGTGTTCTTCGTGATCGCGGATGAGGATTGCGATCACAAAGTACTCTGGGGGGGCTGGACGTTCTTCTTTGCGTTCACGACACATGATAGTTCGCTGTCGTTGAGACTTTATGCCTTCATGTTCGCGTACGGGAACACACATTCGCACAGTGTTGTGTTAGGCTTGGAAGGTCAGGTTGGTTGACCTTCGTGTTGGCGAGATGACATCACATTTGCATAGTTCTATGAAGACACACACCGCGATTGCGTGCCTCGGGCCGCATTCGCGTAGGAATCCTCAAGGCAGCTGAAGTTTTGTGCTTCACGATCGTGAAACTGGTCCCGCAAACGAGAAAGGCTTACCTGAGCGGTTTATATAAGTTGTTAGTTTTGGACTTGGAACTCATTTTACCATATTTTGAGATTAGGAGCTCAAATTGATGCAATATTCAAGGCGATTTTCACCCACTTGTATTAGATAAGTGTTCTTGACTCGATTTTGATTATTATTCATGATTCTATCTTTGATTTTGGTAATTGGTGATAAAAGAGAAATTGGGGATTTTTTGTATAACTTTTCTGAAGTGAAAAATTGAGATTTGAACATCAATTCAGAGTTGAAATTGGATGAAGCTTTTATGGTTGAACTCGTATTTTAATGGATTGTCGGAATTTATGAGTTTCGTAGGGTTTCGAGGTGCGGGTCCAAGTTGACTTTTTGATTGACTTTTAGTACTTTATTAAAGATTCGACCTTTATCGCTTGGGTTCAATTCTGATGGCATTATTTGATGTTATTGAGTTGTTTTTGGGTAGATTCTAGCCGTTTGGAGGTCAATTCACGCGAGAAGACATTGTTAGAGTATTGGTTTAGCTTGTTTAAGGTAAATGTTATGCTTAGATTTGGTTGAGGTAAATGTTATGCTTAGGTTTGGATGAGGGAATGTTTCCTACTAATTAATATTATTTTCTACATGCAGGGGTGAGTATATATGAGGTGACGAGCTTATATACATGTGCCATAGGTATTCGTGCTCGGGGTAGATTCTAGCTTACGATATGCTTTATTTGATTGTGTGCTTTAGCTGATTCTATGTATTGTTCCAATAATTGACTACATGAGCACAATAAACCATGCTAGAGAAATGTTGAGGCTATTGGTAGCTTATGTTTAACATGATGAGCAAATCTTTAGAGTTATGCTAAGCTTGTCTCGGAAGTTGATACCCGTATGTTATGAACACACATTCATAAGTTCTAGTGTTGACCTTTATTGGGACATGTGCACTCCGTGACATATATATGATCCTTTGTATGACTACTTGAACTTGGTTGCTATATATGATTTTGCCGTAGTCATATTTTATATGTTGAACTCTATCCCCACTTTTGTTGATTATATCATTGTGCACTTTATTGACGAGTTATGAGGGTATGCTTCTTGATGATAATGAGTTATTTTGCATTATCGTGATTGTGGCACATGTGGAGATGTTGGGCGGATTATTGGGTGTTGGCATGAGGTTTCTTTCGTGCTATTATTATTATTATTATTATTATTATTATTATTATTATTATTATTATTATTGCACATGTAGTGAGACAAGGCATATTATATCGGGTTTGCACATGTGTCGAGATAAGGTGAGATGATTTGTAAATACACGTGTGGCGAGACAAGGCGGTCAGTCACTCCTTTTTGACTATTTTATTTAAAATCATTAACCTACCGTTGTCTTTCTATTGACTGCTTTCGTTTATGATGCTTGTCATTAGCTTTTAATTATTTGTTTCTGCTTCTTGTGATCTTGTGCTCATTCTGGTTCCTCAATGCTTCTGTTTTGTCTTTCATGATTTCATGTATGTATGCACTGCTTTAAAACTATATCAAGTTCTTTCTTTCCTTTAAATAAACTGAATCTGGTTTGAGAAAAGGTAAACTTCCTGTTGTTTCTGCTTGAATATAACAATCTGCTTATTCTTAGTGAGGGTTTAACATTCTTAGAAAGGAGTGGTCATGTCATTGATCTTAAATATAAGAAAGACTGGTGGCATGAATTTTTGTTAAGAACTCTTGGGATTTCTATCTCGATTTATTAACCAGTAGTCTTGATTGAAACTCTGGGTGTACTTTGGTATCTCTAATAGTAATCTGTAGAAGTTCTGACAATGACTATTTGTCTGAAACCTTGATTGATATTTCAGAGCTTCCAGTAGTCTCATTAACTTGTATATGACAAAACTAGACTTGAGTTTAAACAATAAGTGCTTTTGGTTTAATTAAGGGGCTGTAAAGGCAAATATACTTGCATTCATTAACTGTTGAAGGGATGAACTATATGCTTTTTCTACCTTCAAGATACCTGATTTCAGGTGCTTGGTTCTTTGATAGTAACATGATAATGTCTATGCTTCTATGTGTGTATAAAACCCAGCCCTTTGGCCTGTTAATGTGTTAGTCATCTACTTGGTTTGGAGATATGGTTATGATGGTATTCTATTTGGCTATATTAAGAGGACTATATACTTCTATGGTATGGTAATGTAATGGTAACTAGTTTACATTGAAAGTGCCTCATTAGCACTTAAACCTATGGGGAAGAATGATTCATTAGTGGTTAGGGGTATTTGGGAGTAGAGCTTAACTCTTTGTTGGGCTACTCTCCCTGGAACAAGCATTGCCCTGGGCCTTGAGACTATTGATAACTTTGAAGTGTCAAGGGATTCAAAGGGGGCTTTGACCTTGAATGGAACTCTACCCTTAGCCTTTAATTCATTGATATTCATTACTCACTTTGGGTTTAGTCTTTAATGACAACAAAATATTTTCATTGTAAATCATTTTGCTATACATAATCACCACATTAGTATGTTGTCCATTTCTGCTATCTGCTGGGCCTACCTCTTTTAGGCCCAAAACCAGAGTCCATCCTTTCTTTTTACTGCTTTACTGCTTTACTACTTCACTGCTTTACTACTTTACTGCTTCATTGCCTTTGCTGCATTTTGTTGTCCATATCTCTCACATGTGTAAAACAATTATCATATTGGATTGAATACTTTACTTTACCTCTTTGGACCATGTAGACAATCTAGGTAAGCCTTAAAGGATGTAGGATTAAAAGAAATATTAGACTTAGTAATAGATAGACTTAATTCGTTAATTATACATTATTTATACTAATATTTACTAATAATTTATGAAGCCTTTTGGGAACAAAACAACTCTATCAAATGCAAAAATCGTCTCTTTTCAAAAACCTAAAGTGAAATCTAAAACTGGTCTTTTAAACTGCGCTTCTCCACAAAATTGAACAAATGTCGTCGCCCAGTTTAAAGGGACTTCTAGCAATTTTCTTCAAAGAAATGAATTTAAAAACCAAGGTATATCTTAACCTATTCCTTCACAATATTTTCACTATAGTTACATAAATGGCCATAATCATTAAAAATGTTTACAAGTTAATCCCATCTCATATTTTTACAAACACAAATATTATGTTTCACCCATATGTATATATAACATTATCTTCAAAAGCTTTTTCTAAACCTATGCCTTCTAAAACCACACACCCTCTTCTCAAGTATTAAGTTTTCACAAATAGATACATGGTATGCCGCCTCTTTAATACTAGTTTAAGCATAATGCAAATAACTAACTCTTTAACCTAGTCTAAGTCCTATGAAGCTACCTTTGGTAGATTTTAAGGGGTGCTTAACACTTTCCCCTTAGAAGAACAAGAACCCTTACCCAAAATCTCACCGGTTAGTAAACTAATAGAGAATATGGCTTTAGTAATTAAATAGGTACCCTATTATGCCTTTAAATATTAGGTGGCGATTCTCTTTCATCAACAACAGAGAAACTACAAGTTGAATCTTATTTTGACTATTGCAAAATAGGGTGCAACAACATGGCGACTCTACTGGGGATATCACACTTAGGTTCTGACCTTAGCAGACTTAGACTAGACTTGGAACTTAGATTTGTTTGTATACTGCTTTAAATGTATTTAATTTGCAATTACGTGCTTACCTGCTTTACTTGCTCTTTATGCTTGCGAATTATCATGCATATTATTGTTACACCCCTATCTGTTACCACTTTATATATACTGTCATCACACTTCTTCCGATCGAGTCTTGGTATTACACTATCACACACAATGGTACGCCAGGGTTATCTTTTACACCCCTCCAAACCTTCTTTTCAAAACTCTTTAGTTTTAGAGAATGGCTTTGTCACGTCAACTGACATAACTTCTCGCAGTCTTCAATCAAATTCAAAAGTAGAAAACACTCTACTCTAGCAAACATAGGCCATATTGCATAAACCTTAGGTGAGTCTGTCCTTGGCATCGACAGACAGTTAGTAAAATCCACCGTAATGACAACGGGTCATGCACCCAATGACATAACTTTTGTGGAAAGACGAACAAACCTGACGAGACACCTATAGATCCGAAGCAAACACTTATCAAACCCTTTCTTCACCCACTTCAGAAATAGAAATCAACCAAAACATCCCCTAGATCAATATGTTGATGAGAGCACCACACAAGTTGAAGCAGTGGTGGAAGAATAACCGTCGGGATCTTAGAGATGAAATCCGAACACACCTGCAAACGCTGACCGCCTTGCTAAACATCCGAGCTGGCAAGGTGCATACTCGCCTGCTGATAGAGTTCTAGGACCCGGCCAAGGTAGTGTTCAAGTTTGCTTATTGTGAGTTAGTGCCAACATTAGAAGAAGCTACCAGTTTCACGGAGTTTCCATTTATAGGGAAGAGGCCGATATTACCACTCACCATGCTCGGTTATAGGTTTCTTGATGCTTTGGGTCTAGCCAGGACACAACCTCCGTTGGACGAAAGTGAATTGACTAAGTATTTCATCAAGGCCCAGGAATGGATTTACTTTGAGAAAATGATGGGACAGAAATTCCCCAAACTGGTCAAAATAGGAGATTTATTAGAAGAAGGTATAAAATCCGGCAAAGCACAATCCACAGCTGCACTGCAAACTACTAGTAAAGCAATCCAATCAGGGTCAATAGGTAGCAGAAAGAAGAAAAGGGATAAAGTATCAACAGTCGTCCCTTATTATCAACCCAGCCCACATCATGGAAACATTTCTTACTACCCAAACAACCATTCACCACTACCTGCTTATGCTCCAGCATACAACACACAACCATATTATAATCCCCAATGTAAGGCCCCGTAAAGTTTTGCAAAAGAAAATAACATTTCGTGGTGCCAAATTGGTTTTACATGCTCGAACCTTTTGGGTTGAACAATGCACCGGAAAGTAAAGGAAAATTTTTGGAAGTAAAATGCGTTTCTCCGGTCCATTATACGACCGCTTAATCACTCTGCGGGCCGCATAATGACTGCAGAAGTGAGGCAGGAGAGGGCCTGTTTGGATACAATTCTGCGATCAACTATACGAACGCATAACTGTTCTGCGGTTCATTGTGCAACTGCAGAACAGGTCTGCGGGCCACATAGTGACCGCAGACACATACAGATGTTTGCCAGTATTGGACATCGATTATGTGACCGATATGCGGTCCGCATATCGATTATGTGATCGCATATTTGTTCCTGAGCTCTATTTTTGTGTTTCTAAAACCCAACCCTACTTCGTTAAATACATGCTTGTGGGCTATTTTTGAGCTATAATCTGACATTTTAGAGTGAGAGAGAGTGCCCTACAGTGAGAAGGTATTCTTCAATAATTGTTCTTCAATTCTCGCTCAAGTTTTGGAAGATTAAGAAGGGAACTCACTAGGTCATCATCCTAGAGGAAAGATTCTACACCCTAGATCGACTTACGAAATCAGCACACTTTTTGCCAGTTAAGGCTACTGATACGGAGGAACATTATGCTCAATTGTAAATCAAAGAAATAGTCAGGCTACATGGAACTCAAGTTTCTATCATTTCTGATCGGGCGGAACAATTCACTGCTAATGTTTGGAATAAATTTCAGCAAGGTTTTGGTACTCAGGTGAATCTTAGTACAACCTTTTACCCGCAGACTGACAGGCAGGCAGAGAGGACTATTCAGACGCTTGAGGATATGTTGCATGCTTGCATTCTAGAGTTTAAAGGTAGTTGGGATGATCATTTACCACTCATAACATTTGCCTACAACAATAGCTATCATGCTTGCATTTAAATGGCACCGTTCGAGGCTTTATATGGTAGGATATGTAGATCTCCCATTGGGTGGTTCGAAATTAGGGAAGCAGAGTTGATAGGGCCAAACCTCGTGCATCAGGCCATGGAAAAAGTTATAATCATTAAGAAGTGGTTGGAGACTTTTGAGAGTCGTCATAAATCCTATTCGGATGATCGTCGTAGGGATTTGGAGTTCAAATCAGATGATTGGGTATTCTTGAAAGTTTGCCCCATGAAGGGTGTAATGAGATTTGGTAAGAAAGGAAAATTGAGTCTGAGGTATATCGGACCGTACAAAATAATTCAGAGGATCGGTGAGGTGGCGTACAAGTTTGAGTTACCACCTGAGATATCATTAGTACACCCAGTGTTTCATGTGTCTATGTTGAAGAAAGTAGTTGGAGATCCGACAGTCATTGTTCCAGTTGAGACTATTGAGGTAAATGAGAAATTGACTTACGAAGAGATTCTTGTTTCTATTATTGATCGGCAAGTCCGAAAATTGAGAAATAAATAAATTGCCTCCGTGAAAGTGTTATGACGTAACCAACAGGTTGAAGAGGCTACTTGGGAGGCCGAGGAAGAAATGAAGAAAAAGTATCCTTATTTGTTTGAATGACCATGCATTTATAAAGTTGTGATCTAGGAAAATTATAAGGCTTACTTTCTATGACTTTTGTATCATTGGAGCAATTGGCGTCAAGGGTGTTCCTTTCTGGAAATATATTGCTTATGAGGCCATAATTTGTGTTGTTTTCTATTATGTTACATCGTTGGATTATGTATATGTTGCTAGGATGTGTTTCTGGGGCTCTCTGACAGGTGGTTAGGCCTAGTTACAAGGGAAACTATGGCAAAATGGTTATTTGATATTTAGGGAGTTAGTCAAATTTGGGGCTGCTGGTGTGTGGTATGAAAAACTGAGTTGCATAAGATGCTATAACAGATTTTGACCCTCATTCGAGGACGAATGATCCTAACTGGGGAAGAATTTAAGGCCCCGTAAAATTTTGCAAAAGAAAATAACGTTTCGTGGTGCCGAATTGGTTTTACGTGCTCAGACTTTTTGGGTTGAACAATGCACCGAAAAGTGAAGAAAGATTTTTGGAAGAAAAACGTGTTTCTGCGGTCCATTATGCGACCGTATAATCACTCTGCGGGCCGCATAATGGATGCAGAAGTGAGGCAGAAGAGGGCCAGTTTGGATGAAATTCTCGATCGACTATGCGACCGCATAACTGTTCTGCGGTTCATTGTGCGACCGCAGAACAGGTCTGCGGGCTGCATAGTGACCGCAGACACACATAGATGTTTGCCAGTATTGGACACCGATATGCGGTCCGCATATCGATTATGCGATCGTAGACCTTGTTCCGAAGCTCCATTTTTTGGTTTTTAAAACTTGACCCTACTTCGTTAAATACACGCTTTGGGCCATTTTTGAGCTATAATCTTACGTTTTAGAGTGAGAGAGAGTTCCCTAGAGTGAGAAGGTGTTCTTTAATAATTGTTCTTCAATTATTGCTCAAGTTTTGGAAGATTAAGAAGGGAACTCACTCGGTCTTCATCCTAGAGGTATGATTCTACACCCTAGATCGACACACGAAATCAGCACACTTTTTGCCAGTTAAGGATACTGATACGGAGGAACAGTATGCTCAATTGAATATCAAAGAAATAGTCAGGCTACATGGCACTCCAGTTTCTATAAATTCTGATCGGGGGGGGGACAATTCCCTGCTAATGTTTGGAAAACATTTCAGCAAGGTGTGGGTACTGAGGTGAATCTAAGTACCGCCTTTCACCCGTAGACTGACGGGAAGGTAGAGTGGACTATTCAGACACTTGAGGATATGTTGCGTGCTTGCGTTCTAGACTTCAAAGTTAGTTAGGATGATCATTTACCACTCATAGAATTTGCCTACAACAATAGCTATCATGCTAGCATTCAAATGGCATCGTTCCAGGCTTTATATGGTAGGAGATGTAGATCTCCCTTTGGGTGGTTCGAAATTGGGGAAGCATAGTTGATAGGGGCAAACCTCGTGCATTAAGCCATGCAAAAAGTTAAAATCATTAAGGAGCGGTTGATGACTGCTCAGAGTCGTCATAAATCCTATTCGGATGATCGTTGTAGGAATTTGGAGTTCAAATAAGATGATTGGGTATTCTTGAAAGTTTGCCCCATGAAGGGTGTAATGCGATTTGGTAAGAAAGGGAAATTGAGTCTGAGGTATATCGGACCGTACAAAATCACTCAGAGGATCGGTGAGGTGGTGTACAAGCTTGAGCTACCACCCGAGATGTCATTAGTACACCCGGTATTTCATGTGTCTATGTTGAAGAAAGTAGTTGGAGATCCGACAATCATTGTTCCGGTTGAGACTATTGAGGTAAATGAGAAATTGACTTACAAAGAGATTCCGATTTCTATTATTGATCGACAAGTCCGAAAATTGAGAAATAAAGAAATTACCTCCGTGAAAGTGTTATGGCATAACCAACAGGTTGAAGAGGCTACTTGGGAGGCCGAGGAAGAAATGAAGAAAAAGTATCCTTATTTGTTTGAATGACCATGTATTTATAAAGTTTTGATCTAGGAAAATTATAAGGCTTACTTTCTATGACTTTTGTATCATTTGAACAATTGGCGTTAAGGGTGTTCCTTTCTGGAAATATAGTGCTTATGAGGCTACAATTGGTGTTGTTTTGTATTATGTTACGTCGTAGGATTATGTATATATTGTTAGAATGTGTTTCTGGGGGCTCTCTGACAGGTGGATAGGCCTAGTTACAAGGGAAACTGTGGCGAAATGGTTATTTGAAATTTATGGAGTTAGTCAAATTTGGGGCTGCTGGTGTGTGGTATGAAAAACTGAGTTGCATAAGATGCTAATAACAGATTTTGACCCTCATTCGAGGACTAATGATCCTAACTAGGGAAGAATGTAAGGTCCCGTAAAACTTTGTAAAAGAAAATAATGTTTCGTGGTGCCGAATTGGTTTTACGTGCTCGGACTTTTTGGGTTGAACAATGCACCGAAAAGTAAAGGAAACTTTTTGGAAGAAAAATGTGTTTCTGCGGTCCATTATGCGACCATATAATCACTCTACGGGACGCATAATGGACGCAGAAATGAGGCAGGAGAGGGCCAGCTTGGATGAAATTCTCGGATGACTATGTGTCCGCATAACTGTACCGCGGTTCATTGTGCGACCGCAGAACAGGCCTGCGGGTTGCATAGTGACCACAGACACAGACAGATGTTTACCAGTATTGGACACCAAAATACGGTCCGCAAATAGATTATGCGATCGCAGACCATGTTCCGGAGCTCCATTTGTGAGTTTTTAAAACCTGACCCTACTTCGTTAAATACACGCTTTGGGCCATTTTTGAGCTATAATCTTATATTTTAGAGTGAGAGAGAGTGCCCTATAGTGAGAAGGTGTTCTTTAATAATTATTCTTCAATTCTTGCTCAGGTTTTAGAAGATTAAGAAGGGAACTCACTAGGTCTTCATCCTAGAGGTAAGATTCTACACCCTATATCGACTCACGAAATCAACACACTTTTTGCCAGTTAATGCTACTGATACGGAGGAATAGTATGCTCAGTTGTATATTAAAGAAATAGTCAGGCTACATGGCACTCAAGTTTCTATCATTTCTTATCAGGGGGCACAATTCACTGCTAATGTTTGGAAGAAATTTCAGCAAGGTTTGGGTACGCAGGTGAATCTTAGTACACCCTTTCACCCATAGACTGACGGGCAGGCAGAGCGGACTATTCAGATTCTTAAGGATATGTTGCGTGCTTGCGTTCTAGACTTCAAAGGTAGTTGGGATGATCATTTACCACTCATAGAATTTGCCTACAACAATAGCTATCACGCTAGCATTCAAATGGCACCGTTCAAGACTTTATATGGTAGGAGATGTAGATCTCCCATTGGGTGGTTCGAAATTGGGGAAGCAGAGTTGATAGGGGCAGACCTCGTGCATCAGGCCATGGAAAAAGTTAAAATCATTAAGGAGTGGTTGATGACTGATCAGAGTCGTCATAAATCCTATTCGGATGTTCGTCGTAGGGATTTCGAGTTCAAAGAAGATGATTGGGTATTTTTGAAAGTTTGACTCATGAAAGGCGTAGTGCGATTTAGTAAGAAAGGGAAATGGAGTCTAAGGTATGTCGGACCGTATAAAATCATTCAGAGGATCGATGAGGTGGCGTACAAGCTTGTGCTACCACCTGAGATATCATTAGTACACCCGATGTTTCATGTGTCTATGTTGAAGAAAGTAGTTGGAGATCCGACACTCATTGTTCCGGTTGAGACTATTGAGGTAAATGAGAAATTGACTTACGAAGAGATTCCGATTTCTATTATTGATCAGCAAGTCCGAAAATATAGTAATTAAGAAATTGCCTCTGTGAAAGTGTTATGGCGTAACCAACAGGTTGAAGAGGCTACTTGGGAGGCCGAGGAATAAATGAAGAAAAAGTATCCTTATTTGTTTGAATGACCATGTATTTATAAAGTTGTGATCTAGGAAAATTATAAGGCTTACTTTCTATGGATTTTGTGGCATTTGAACAATTGGCATTAAGGGTGTTCCTTTCTGGAAATATATTGCTTATGAGGCCACAATTGGTATTGTTTTGTATTATGTTACGTCGTTGGATTATGTATATGTTGTTAGGATGTGTTTCTGGGGCGCTCTGACAGGTGGTTAGGCCTAGTTACAAGGGAAACTGTGGCGAAATATTTTTTTAAAATTTAAGGAGTTAGTCAAATTTGGGGCTGCTGGTGTGTCGTATGAAAAATTGAGTTGCATAAGATTATAATAACAGATTTTGACCCTCATTCGAGGACGAATGATCCTAACTGGGGAAGAATGTAAGTCCTCGTAAAATTTTCCAAAGAAAAAATAGCGTTTTGTGGTGCCGAATTGATTTTACGTGCTCGGACTTTTTGGGTTGAAAAATGCACCGAAAAGTAAAGGAAAATGTTTGGAGGAAAAATGCGTTTCTGCAGTCCATTATGAGACCGCATAATCACCCTGCGGGTCGCATAATGGCTGCAGAAGTGAGGCAGGAGAGGGCCTATTTGGATACAATTTTGCGGTCGACTATGCGACCGCATAACTGTTCTGCGGTTCATTGTGCGACCGCAAAACAAGTTTGCGGGCTACATAGTGACCGCAGACACAGATAGATGTTTGCCAGTATTGGACACCGATATGCGGTCCGCATAGCGATTATGCTATCATAGACCTTGTTCCGGAGCTTCATTTTTGGATTTTTAAAACCTGACCCTACTTCGTTAAATATATGTTTTGGGCCATTTTTGAACTATAATCTTACATTTTAGAGTGAGAGAGACTGCCCTAGAGTGAGAAGGTGTTCTTTAATAATTGTTCTTCAATTCTTGTTTAAGTTTTGGAAGATTAAGAAGGGAACACACTAGGACTTCATCTTAGAGGTAAGATTCTACACCCTAGATGAACTCACGAAATCAGCACACTTTTTGCCAGTTAAGGCTACTGATACAGAGGAACAATATGCTCAATTGTATATCAAAGAAATAGTCAGGCTACGTGGCACTGAAGTTTCTATCATTTCTGATCTGGGGGCACAATTCACTGCTAATGTTTGGAAGAAATTTCAGCAAGGTTTGGGTGTAAATCTTAGTACATCCTTTCACCCGTAGACTGACGGGGAGGCAAAGCGGACTATTCAGAAGCTTGAGGATATGTTGCGTGCTTGCGTTCTAGACTTCAAATGTAGTTGGGATGATCATTTACCACTCATAGAATTTGCCTACAACAATAGCTATCACGCTAGCATTCAAATGGCACTGTTCGAGGCTTTATATGGTAGGAGATGTAGATCTCCCTTTGGGTGGTTCGAAATTGGGTAAGCAAAGTTGATAGGCGCAGACCTCGTGCATCAGGCCATGGAAAAAGTTAAAATCATTAAGGAGTGGTTGACGACTGATCATAGTCGTCATAAATCCTATTCGTATGTTCGTCGTAGGGATTTGGAGTTCAAAGACGATGATTGGGTATTTTTAAAAGTTTTCCTCATGAAGGGTGAAATACGATTTAGTAAGAAAGGGAAATCAAGTATGAGGTACGTCAGACCGTATAAAATCATTCAGAGGATCGATGAGGTGGCGTACAAGCTTGAGCTACCACCCGAGATGTCATTAGTACACCCAGTGTTTCATGTGTCTATGTTAAAGAAAGTAGTTAGAGATCTGACACTCATTGTTCCGGTTGAGACTATTGAGGTAAATGAGAAATTGACTTACGAAGAGATTTCGGTTTCTATTATTGATCGGCAATTCCGAAAATTGAGAAATAAAGAAATTGCCTCCGTGAAAGTGTTATGCCATAACCAACAAGTTGAATAGGCTACTTGAAATGAAGAAAAAGTATCCTTATTTGTTTGAATGACCATGTATTTATAAAGTTGTGATCTAGGAAAATTATAAGGCTTACTTTCTATGACTTTTGTATCATTTGAACAATTGACGTTAAGGGTTTTCCTTTCTGGAAATATATTACTTATGAGGCCACAATTGGTATTGTTTTGTATTATGTTACGTCGTTGGATTATGTATATGTTGTTAGGATGTGTTTCTGGGGAACTCTGATCGGTGGATAGGCCTAGTTACAAGGGAAACTGTGGCGAAATATCTTTTTTAAATTTAGGGAGTTAGTCAAATTTGGGGCTGCTGGTGTGTGGTATGAAAAACTGAGTTGCATAAGATGCTAATAACAGATTTTGACTCTCATTCGAGGACGAATGATCCTAACCGGGGAAGAATGTAAGGTCCCGTAAAATTTTGCAAAAGAAAATTATGTTTCGTGGTGCCGAATTGGTTTTACGTGCTCGGACGTTTTGGGTTGAACAATGCACCGAAAAGTAAAGGAAACTTTTTGGAAGAAAAACGCGTATCTACGGTCCATTATGCGACCGCATAATCACTCTGCGGGACGCATAATGGACACAGAAATGAGGCAGGAGAGGGCCAGTTTGGATGAAATTCTCGGACGACTAAGTGTCTGCATAACTGTTTCGCGATTCATTGTGCGACCGCAGAACAGGTCTATGGGTTGCATAGTGATCGCAGACACAGACAGATGTTTTCCAGTATTGGACACCGATATACGGTCCGCATATCGATTATGCGATCGCACACCTTGTTCCGGAGCTCCATTTTTCGGTTTTGAAAACTTGATCCTACTTCGTTAAATACACGCTTTGGGCCATTTGTGAGCTATAATCTTATATTTTAGAGTGAGAGATAGTTCCCTAGAGTGAGAAGGTGTTCTTTAATAATTGTTGTTCAATTCTTGCCCAGGTTTTAGAATATTAAGAAGGGAACTCACTAGGTCTTCATCCTAGAGGTAAGATTCTACACCCTAGATCGACTCACGAAATCAGCACACTTTTTGCCAGTTAATGCTACTGATACGGAGGAACAATATGCTCAGTTGCATATCAAAGAAATAGTCAGGCTACATGGCACACCAGTTTCTATCACTTCTGATCAGGGGGCACAATTCACTGCTAATGTTTGGAAGAAATTTCAGCAAGGTTTGGGTACGCAGGTGAATCTTAGTACAGCCTTTCACCCGTAGACTGACGGGCAGGCAGAGCGAACTATTCAGACGCTTGAGGATATGTTGCATGCTTGCGTTCTAAACTTCAAAGGTAGTTGGGATGATCATTTACCACTCATAGAATTTGCCTACAATAATAGCTATAATACTAGCATTCAAATGGCACCGTTCGAGGCTTTATGTGGTAGGAGATGTAGATCTCCCATTGGGTGGTTCGAAATTGGGGAAGCAGAGTTGATAGGGGCAGACCTCGTGCATCAGGCCATGGAAAAAGTTAAAATCATTAAGGAGTGGTTGATGACTGATCAGAGTCGTCATAAATCCTATTCGGATGTTCGTCGTAGGGATTTGGATTTCAAAGAAGATGATTGGGTATTTTTGAAAGTTTGCCTCATGAAAGGTGTAGTGCGATTTAGTAAGAAAGGGAAATGGAGTCTAAGGTATGTCGGACCGTATAAAATCATTCAGAGGATCGATGAGGTGGCGTACAAGCTTGTGCTACCATCTGAGATATTATTAGTACACCCGGTATTTCATGTGTCTATGTTGAAGAAAGTAGTTGGAGATCCGACACTTATTATTTCGGTTGAGACTTTTGAGGTAAATGAGAAATTGACTTACGAAGAGATTCCGGTTTCTATTATTGATCAGCAAGTCCGAAAATTGAGAAATTAAGAAATTTCCTCCGTGAAAGTGTTATGGCGTAACCAACAGGTTGAAGAGGCTACTTGGGAGGCCGAGGAAGAAATGAAGAAAAAGTATCCTTATTTGTTTGAATGACCATGTATTTATAAAGTTGTGATCTAGGAAAATTATAAGGCTTACTTTCTATGGCTTTTGTATCATTTGAACAATTGGCATTAAGGGTGTTCCTTTCTGGAAATATATTGATTATGAGGCCACAATTCGTGTTGTTTTGTATTATGGTACATCGATGGATTATGTATATATTGTTAAGATGTGTTTTTGGGGCTCTCTGACAGGTGGTTAGGCCTAGTTACAAGGGAAACTGTGGCGAAATATTTTTTTTTTAATTTAAGGAGTTAGTCAAATTTGGGGCTGCTGGTCTGCGGTTTGAAAAACAGAGTTGCATAAGATGCTAATAACAGATTTTGACCCTCATTCAAGGAAGAATGATCCTAACTGGGGAAGAATGTAAGTCCCCGTAAAATTTTCCAAAGAAAAAATAGCGTTTTATGGTGCCGAATTGATTTTACGTGCTCGGACATTTTGGGTTGAACAATGCACCGAAAAGTAAAGGAAATTATTTGGAAGAAAAGCGCATTTCTGCAGTCCATTATGAGCCCGCATAATCAGACTGCAGGCCGCATAATCACTCTACGGGCCGCATAATGGCTGCAGAAGTGAGGCAGGAGAGGGCCTGTTTTGATACAATTCTGCGGTCGACTATGCGACCGCATAACTGTTCTGCGGTTCATTGTGAGATCGCAGAATAGGTCTGCGGGCTACATAGTGACCGCAGACACAGACAGATGTTTGCCAGTATTGGACACCGATATGCGGTCCGCATATCGATTATGCAATCACAAACCTTGTTCCGGAGCTCCATTTTTTGGTTTTTAAAACCTGACCCTACTTCATTAAATATACGTTTTGGGCCATTTTTGAACTATAATATTACATTTTAGAGTGAGAGAGAGTTCCCTAGAGTGAGAAGGTGTTCTTTAATAATTATTCTTCAATTCTTGCTTATGTTTTGGAAGCTTAAGAAGGAAACTCACCAGGACTTCATCTTAGAGGTAAGATTCTACACCCTAGATCGACTCACGAAATCAGCACACATTTTGCCAGTTAAGGCTACTGATACGGAGGAACAGCATGCTCAATTGTATATCAAAGAAATAGTTAGGCTATATGGCACTCTAGTTTCTATCATTTCTGATCGAGGGGCACAATTCACTACTAATGTTTGGAAAATATTTCAGCAAGTTTTGGGTACTCAGGTGAATCTTAGTACAGCCTTTCACCCGTAGACTGATGGGCAGGCAGAGCGGACTATTCAGACGCTTGAGGATATGTTGTGTGCTTGCGTTCTAGACTTTAAAGGTAGTTTGGATGATCATTTACCACTCATAGAATTTGCCTACAACAATAGCTATCACGCTAGCATTCAATTGGCGTTAAGGGTGTTCCTTTCTGGAAATATATTGCTTATAAGGCCACAATTGGTGTTGTTTTGTATTATGTTACGTCGTTGGATTATGTATACGTTGTTAGTATGTTTTTCTGGGGCCCTCTGGCAGGTGGATAGGCCTAGTTACAAGGGAAACTGTGGTGAAATATGTTTTTTTAAATTTAAGGAGTTAGTTAAATTTGGGGCTGCTGGTGTGTGATATGAAAAACTGAGTTGCATAAGATGCTAATAACAGATTTTGACCCTCATTCGAGGACGAATGATCCTAAGTGGGGGAGAATGTAAGTCCCCGTAAAATTTTCCAAAGAAACAATTGCGTTTTGTGGTGCTGAATTGATTTTACGTGCTCGGACTTTTTAGGTTGAACAATGCACCGAAAAGTAAAGGAAAATATTTGGAAGAAAAACGCGTTTCTGTAGTCCATTATGAGACCGCATAATCACTCTACGGGCCGCATAATGGCTGCAGAAGTGAGGCATGAGAGAGCCTATTTAGATACAATTCTGCAGTCGACTATGCGACCGCATAACTATTCTGTGGTTCATTGTGCGGCCGCAGAATAGATCTGCCGGCTGCATAGTGACCGCAGACACATACAGATGTTTGCCAGTATTGGACACCGATATGCGGTCCGCATATCGATTATGCAATCGCGGGCCTTGTTCTGGAGCTCTGTTTTTTGATTTTTAAAACCTGACCCTATTTTGTTAAATACATGTTTTGGGCCATTTTTGAACTATAATCTTATATTTTAGAGTGAGAGAGAGTGCCCTAGAGTGAGAAGGTGTTCTTTAATAATTGTTCTTCAATTCTTGCTTAAGTTTTGGAAGATTAAGAAGGGAACTCACTAGGACTTCATCTTAGAGGTAAGATTCTACACCCTATATCGACTCACGAAATCAGCACACTTTGTGCCAGTTAAGGCTACTGATACGGAGGAACGGTATGCCTAATTGTATATTAAAGAAATAGTCAAGCTACATGGCACTCCAGTTTCTATCATTTCTGATCTGGGGGCACAATTCACTGCTAATGTTAGGAAGACATTTCAGCAAGGTTTGGGTACTTAGGTGAATCTTAGTACATCCTTTCACCCGTAGACTGACGAGGAGGCAGAGCGGACTATTCAGACGCTTGAGGATATGTTGCATACTTGCGTTCTAGACTTCAATGGTAGTTGGGATGATCATTTACCACTCATAGAATTCGCCTACAACAATAGCTGTCACGCTAGCATTCAAATGGCACTGTTCGAGGCTTTATATGGTAGGATATGTAGATCTCCCTTTGGGTGGTTCAAAATTGGGAAAGCGGAGTTGATAGTGCAAGATCTCGTGCATCAAACCATGGAAAATGTTAAAATCATTAAGGTGAAATTGAAGACTGCTCAGAGTCATCATACATCCTATTCGGATGTTCGTCGTAGAGATTTGGAGTTCAAAGAAGATGATAGGGTATTCTTGAAAGCTTTCCCCATGAAGGATGTAGTGCGATTTAGAAAGAAAGGGAAATGGAGTCTGAGGTATGTCGGACCGTGTAAAATCATTCAGAGGATCGGTGAGGTGGCGTACAAGCTTGAGCTACCACCTGAGATATCATTAGTACACCCTGTGTTTCATGTGTCTATGTTGAAGAAAGTAGATGGAGATCCGACGCTCATTGTTCCGGTTGAGACTATTGAGGTAAATGAGAAATTGACTTACGTAGAGATTCCGGTTTCTATTATTGATCGGCAAGTCCGAAAATTGAAAAATTAAGAAATTGCCTCCGTGAAAGTGTTATAGCGTAACCAATAGTTTGAAGAGGCTACTTGGGAAGCCGAGGAAGAAATGAAGAAAAAGTATCCTTATTTGTTTGAATGACCATGTATTTATAAACTTGTGATCTAGGAAAATTGTAAGGCTTACTTTCTATGACTTTTATATCATTTGAACAATTGGCGTTAAGGGTGTTCCTTTCTGGAAATATAGTGCTTATGAGGCCACAATTGGTGTTGTTTTGTATTATGTTATGTCGTTGGATTATGTATATGTTGTTAGGATGTGTTTCTGGGGCTCTCTGACAGGTGGCTAGGCCTAGTTACAAGGAAAACTGTGGCGAAATAGTTATATGAAATTTAGGGAGTTAGTCAAATTTGGGGCTGCTGGTGTGTGGTATGAAAAATTGAGTTGCATAAGATGCTAATAACAGATTTTAACCCTCATTCGAGGACGAATGATCCTAAGTGTGAGAGAATGTAAGTCCCCGTAAAATTTTGCAAAGAAAAAATATCGTTTTGTAAGGCCGAATTGATTTTACGTGTTCGGACGTTTTGGGTTGAACAATGCACCGTAAAGCAAAGGAAAATGTTTGGAAGATTAACGCATTTCTGCGGTCCATTATGAGACCGCATAATCACTCTATGGGCTGCATAATAGCTGTAGAAGTGAGGCAGGAGAGGGGCTTATTTGGATACAATTCTGTGGTCGACTATGCGACTGCATAACTATTCTGCGGTTCATTGTGCGACCGCAGAATAGGTCTGCGGGCCGCATAGTGACCGCAGACACAAACAGATGTTTGCCAGTATTGGACAATGATCTGCGGTCCGTATATCGATTATACGATCACAGACCTTATTTCGGAGCTCCAGTTTTGGGTTTTTAAAACCCGACCCTACTTCATTAAATACACGCTTCGGGCTATTTTTGAGCTATAATCTGACATTTTAGAGTGAGAGAGGGTGCCCTAGAGTGAGAAGGTGTTCTTCAATAGTTGTTCTTCAATTCTTGCTCAAGTTTTGGAAGATTAAGAGGATAAACTCACTAGGTCTTCATCCTAGAAGTAAGCTTCTACGCCCTATATTGACTCACGAAATAATCACACTTTTTACCAGTTAAATATAGTGATAAGGCGGAACAGTATGCTCAACTGTATATTAAAGAAATAGTCATGCTGCATGGTACTTCAGTTTTTATCATTTCTGATCGGGGGGTACAATTCACTGCTAAGTTTTGGAAGAAAGTTCAGCAAGGTTTGTGTACTCAGGTGAATCTTAGTACAATCTTTCACCCACAGACTGACGGGCAGGCAGAGTGGACTATTCAGATGCTTGAGGATATATTGTGTTCTTGCATTCTAGACTTCAAAGGTAGTTGGGATGATTATTTACCACTCATAGAATTTGCCTACAATAATAGATATCATGCTAGCGTTCAAATGGCACCGTTCGAGGCTTTATATGGTAGGAGATGTAGATCTCCCATTGGGTGGTTCGAAATCGGGGAAGCAGAGTTGATAGGGCCAGACCTCGTGCATCAGGCCATGGAAAAGGTTAAAATTATTAAGGAGCGGTTGAATACTGATCAGAGTCGTCATAAATCCTATTCGGATGTTCGTCGTAGGGATTTGGATTTCAAAGCAAATGATTGGGTATTCTTGAAAGTTTGCCCCATGAAGGGTGTAATGCGATTTGGTAAGATAGGGAAATTGAGTCCAAGGTATGTCGGACCGTACAAAATCATTTAGAGGATCAGTGAGGTGGCGTACAAGCTTGAGCTACCACCTGAGATGTCATTAGTACACCCGGTGTTTCATGTGTCTATGTTAAAGAAAGTTGTTTGAGATCCGACATTCATTGTTCCGATTAAGACTATTAAGGTAAATGAGAAATTGACTTAAGAAGAGATTCCGATTTAAATTATTGACCGACAAGGCCGGAAATTGAGAAATAAAGAAATTGTCTCCATGAAAGTGTTATGGCGTAACCAACAGGTTGAAGAGGCTACGTGGGAGGCCGAGGAAGAAATGAAGAAAAAGTATCCTTATTTGTTTGAATGACCATGTATTCATAAAGTTGTGATCTAGGAAAATTATAAGGCTTACTTTCTATGACTTTTGTATCATTTAACAATTGGCGTTAAGGGTGTTCCTCTCTGGAAATATATTGCTTGTGAGGCCAAAGTTGGTGTTGTTTGTGTTATGTTACGTCGTTGGATTATGTATATGTTGTTAGGATATGTTTTCGGGGCTCTCTGACAGGTGAATAGGCCTAATTACAAGGAAACCTCTAGCAAAATTATTTTTTGAAATTTAGGGAGTAGCTCAAATTTGAGGCTGCTAGTGTGTGGTATGAAAAACTGAGTTGCATAAGTGGCTAATAACAGATTTTGACCTTCAATTGAGGACGAATGATCCTTAGTGGGGGAGAATTTAAGGCCCCGTAAAATTTTGCAAAAGAAAATAACGTTTCGTGGTGCCGAATTAGTTTTACGTGTTCGAACGTTTTAGGTTGAACAATGCATCGGAAAGTAAAGGAACATTTTTGATAGAAAAACGTATTTCTGCAGTCCATTATGTGACCATATAATCACTCTACGGGCCGCATAATGGCCGCAGAAGTGAGGCAGGAGAGGGCCAGTTTGGATGCAATTCTGCGGTAGACTATGCCGCATAACTGTTTTGCGGTTCATTGTGCGACCGCAGAACAGGTCTGCGGGATGCATAATGAATGCAGACACAGACAGATATTTGCCAGTATTGGACACCGATTATGCGACCGATATGCGGTCCTCATATCAATTATGCGATCGCATATGCGATCGCAGAAATTGTTCCGGAGCTCCATTTTGGGATTTTTAAAACCCGACCCTACTTCGTTAAATACAAGCTTTGGACCATTTTTGAGCTTTAATCTGATATTTTAGAGTGAGATAGACTGCCTTAGAGTGAGAATGTGTTCTTCAATAGTTGTTCTTCAATTCTTGCTCAAGTTTTGGAAGATTTAGAAGGGAAACTCACTAGGTCTTCATCCTTGAGGTAAGATTCTACACCCTAGATCGACTCACGAAATCAGCACACTTTTTGCCTGTTAAGGCTATTGATACAGCGGAACAGTATGCTCAATTGTATATCAAAGAAATAGTCAGGCTGCATGGCACTCCAGTTTCTATCATTTCTGATCGAGGGGCACAATTCACGGCTAACGTTTGGAAGAAACTTTAGCAAGGTTTGGGAACTCAGGTGAATCTTAGTACAGCCTTTCACCCGCAGACTGACGGGCAGGCAGAGCGGACTATTCAGATGCTTGAGGATATATTGTGTGCTTGCGTTCTAGATTTCAAAGGTAGTTGGGATGATCATTTACCACTCATGGAATTTGCCTACAATAATAGCTATCACGCTAGCGTTCAAATGGCACTGTTTGAGGCTTTATATAGTAGGAGATATAGATCTTACACTGGGTGGTTAGAAATTGGGGAAGAGAGTTTATAGGGCCAGACCTCGTGCATCAGGCCATAGAAAAGGTTAAAATCATTAAGGAGCGGTTAAAGACTGCTCAGAGTCGTCATAAATCCTATTCGGAGGTTCGTCATAGGGATTTGGAGTTCAAAGAAGATGATTGGTATTCTTTAAAGTTTGCCCAGTGAAGGGTGTAATGCGATTTGGTAAGAAAGGGAAATTGAGTCCGAGGTATGTCGGATCGTACAAAATCATTTAGAGGATCGGTGAGGTGGCGCACAAGCTTGAGCTACCACCTGAGATGTCATTAGTACACCTAGTGTTTCATGTGTCTATGTTGAAGAAAGTAGTTGGATATTCGACACTCATTGTTCCGGTTGAGACTATTAAGGTAAATGAGAAATTGACTTACGAAGAGATTTCGGTTTCTATTATTGATCGGCAAGTCCAAAAATTGAGAAATAAAGAAATTGCCTCCGTGAAAGTGTTATGGCGTAACCAACAAGTTGAAGAGGCTACTTGGGAGGCCGAGGAAGAAATGAAGAAAAAGTATCCTTATTTGTTTGAATGACCATGTATTTATAAAGTTGTGATCTAGGAAAATTATAAGGCTTACTTTCTATGACTTTTGTATCATTTGAACAATTGGCGTTAAGGGTGTTCCTTTCTAGAAATATATTTCTTATGAGGCCACAATTGGTATTGTTTTGTATTATGTTACGTCGTTGGATTATGTATATGTTGTTAGGATGTGTTTCTAGGGCTCTCTGGCAGGTGGACAGGCCTAATTACAAGGGAAACTGTGGCGAAATAGTTTTTTCAAATTTAGGGAGTTAGTCAAATTTGGGGATGCTGGTGTGTGGTATGAAAAACTGAGTTGCATAAGATGCTAATAACAGATTTTAACCCTCAATCGAGGACGAATGATCCTAAGTGGAGGAGAATGTAAGGCCCCGTAAAATTTTGCAGAAGAAAATAACGTTTCGTGGTACCGAATTAGATTTACGTGGTTAGATGTTTTGGGTTGAACAATGCATCAAAAAGTAAAGAAACATTTTTAGAAGAAAAATGTATTTCTGTGGTCCATTATGCGACAACATAATCACTCTACAGGCCGCATAATGGCCGTAGAAGTGAGGCAAGAGAGGGCCAGTTTGGATGCAATTATGCGGTCGACTATGCCGCATAACTGTTCTGCGGTTCATTGTGAGACCGCAGAACATGTCTACGGGCTGCATAGTGAACGCAGACACAGATAGATATTTGCCAGTATTGGACACCGATTATACGACTGATATGCGGTTGGCATATCAATTATGCAATCGCATATGCGATCGCAGACATTGTTCCGCAGCTCTATTTTTGGATTTTTAAAACCCGGCCCTACTTCGTTAAATACAAGCGTTGGACCAGTTTTGAGCTATAATCTTACATTTTAGAGTGAGAGAGAGTGCCCTAGAGTGAGAAGGTGTTCTTTAATTCTTGCTCAAGTTTTGGAAGATTAAGAAGGGAAACTCACTAGGTCTTCATCCTAGAGGTAAGATTCCACACCCTAGATCGACTCACAAAATCAGCACACTTTTTGCCAGTTAAGGCTACTGATACGGCGGAATAGTATGCTCAATTGTATATCAAAGAAATAGTCAGGCTGCATGGAACTCCAGTTTCTATCATTTCTGATCGGGGGCACAATTCACTGCTAATTGTTGGAAGAAATTTTAGCAAGGTTTGGGTACTCAGGTGAATCTAAGTACAACCTTTCACCCGCAGACTAATGGGCAGGCACAACGGACTATTTAGACGCTTGAGGATATGTTGCGTTCTTGCGTTGTAGACTTCAACGGTAGTTGGGGTGATTATTTACCACTCATAGAATTTGCCTACAATAATAGCTATCACGCTAGCGTTCAAATGGCACCGTTCGAGGCTTTATATGGTAGGAGATGTAGATCTCCCATTGGGTGGTTCGAAATTGGTGAAGCAGAGTTGATAGGGCCAGACCTCGTGCATCAGGCCATGGAAAAAGTTAAAATCATTAAGGAGCGGTTGAAGACTGCTCAGAGTCGTCATAAATCCTATTCGGATGTTCGTCGTAGGGATGTGGATTTCAAAGAAGATGATTGGGTATTCTTGAAAGTTTGCCCCATGAAGGGTATAATACGTTTTGGTAAGAAAGGGAAATTGAGTCCGAGGTATGTCAGACCGTACAAAATCATTCAGAGGATCGGTGAGGTGGCGTACAAGATTGAGCTACCACCTGAGATGTCATTAGTACACTCGGTGTTTCATGTGTCTATGTTGAAGAAAGTAGTTTCAGATCCTACACTCATTATTCCGGTTGATACTATTGAGGTAAATGAGAAATTGACTTACGACGAGATTCTGATTTCTATTATTGATCGACAATTCCAAAAATTGAGAAATAAAGAAATTGCCTCCGTGAAAGTGTTATAGCGTAACCAACAGGTTGAAGAGGCTACTTGGGAGGCTGAGGAAGAAATGAAGAAAAAGTATCCTTATTTGTTTGAATGATCATGTATTTATAAAATTGTGATCTAGGAAAATTATAAGGCTTACTTTCTATGACTTTTGTATTATTTAACAATTGGCGTTAAGGGTTTTCCTATCTGGAAATAAATTATAAGGCCACAATTGATGTCGTTTTGTGTTATGTTATGTCGTTGGATTATTTATATGTTGTTAGGATATGTTTCTGGCGCTCTCTGACAGGTGGATAGGCCTAATTACAAGAAAAACTCTGGCGAAATTATTTTTTGAAATTTAGGGAGTTAGTCAAATTTGAGGTTACTGGTGTGTGGTATGAAAAACTAAGTTGCATAAGATGCTAATAACAGATTTTGACCCTCAATCAAGGACGAATGATCCTAAGTGGGGGAGAATGTAAGGCCCCGTAAAATTTTGCAAAAGAAAAAAACATTTTGTGGTGCCGAATTAGTTTTACGTGCTCGGACGTTTTAGGTTGAACAATGCATCGGAAAGTAAAGGAAACCTTTTGGAAGAAAAAAGTATTTCTGCGGTCCATTATGCGATAACATAATCACTCTACGGGCCGCATAATGGCCGCAGAAGTGAGGCAGGAGAGAGCCAGTTTGGATACAATTCTACGGTCGACTATGCCGCATAACTGTTCTGCGGTTCATTGAGAGACCGCAGAATAGGTCTGCGGGCCGCATAGTGAACGCAGACACAGACAGATATTTTCCAGTATTGGACACTGATTATGCGGTCCGTATATCGATTATGCGATCACAGACCTTGTTCCGGAGCTCCATTTTTGGGTTTTTAATACCCGGCCTCGCTTCATTAAATACACGCTTCGGTCCATTTTTGAGCTATAATCTGACATTTTAGAGTGCGAGAGATTGCCCTAGAGTGAGAAGGTGTTCTTCAATAATTATTCTTCAATTCTTGCTCAAGTTTTGGAAGATTAAGAAGGGAAACTCACTAGGTCCTCATCCTAGAGGTAAGATTCTACACCCTAGATAGACTCACGAAATCAGCACACTTTTTGCCAGTTAAAGCTACTGATACGGCGGAACAGTATGCTCAATTATATATTAAAGAAAAAGCCAGGTTGCATGGTACTCCAGTTTCTATCATTTCTGATCGGGGGGCACAATTCACTGCTAATTTTTGAAAGAAACTTTAGCAAGGTTTGGGTACTTAGGTGAATCTTAGTATATCCTTTCACCCGTAGACTGACGGGCAGGCACAACGGACTATTTAAATGCTTGAGGATATTTTGTGTGCTTGCGTTCTAGACTTCAAAGGTAGTTGGGATGATCATTTACCACTCATAGAATTTGCCTACAATAATAGCTATCACGCTAGCGTTCAAATGGCACCGTTTGAGGCTTTATATGGTAGGAGATGTAGATCTCCCATTGGGTGGTTCGAAATTGGTGAAGCAGAGTTGATAGGGCCAGACCTCGTGCATCAGGCCATGGAAAAAGTTAAAATCATTAAGGAACGGTTAAAGACTGCTCAGAGTCGTCATAAATCCTATTCGGATGTTAGTCGTAGGGAGTTGGAGTTCAAAGAAGATGATTGGGTATTCTTGAAAGTTTGCCCCATGAAGGGTATAATGCGTTTTGGTAAGAAAGGAAAATAAAGTCCGAGGTACGTCGGACCGTATAAAATCATTCAGAGGATCAATGAGGCGGCGTACAAGCTTGAGCTACCACCTGAGATATCATTAGTACACCCAGTGTTTCATGTGTCTATGTTAAAGAAAGTAGTTGGAGATCCGACACTCATTGTTCCTGTTGAGACTATTGAGGTAAATGTGAAATTAACTTACAAAGAGATTTCGGTTTCTATTATTGATCGGCAAGTCCGAAAATTGAGAAATAAAGAAATTGCCTCTGTAAAAGTGTTATGGCATGACCAACAAGTTGAATAGGCTACTTGGGAGGTCGAGGAAGAAATGAAGAAAAAGTATCCTTATTTGTTTGAATGACCATTTATTTATAAAGTTGTGATCTAGGAAAATTATAGGGCTTACTTTCTATGACTTTTGTATCATTTGAACAATTGGCGTTAAGGGTGTTCCTTTCTGGAAATATAGTGCTTATGAGGCCACAATTGGTGTTGTTTTGTATTATGTTATGTCGTTGAATTATGTATATGTTGTTAGGATGTGTTTTTGGGGCTCTCTGACAGGTGGCTAGGCCTAGTTACAAGGGAAACCTGGCGAATTTATTTTTTGAAATTTAGGGAGTTAGTCAAATATGGGGTTGCTGGTGTGCGGTATGAAAAGCTGAGTTGCATAAGATGCTAATAACAGATTTTGACCTTCATTCGAGGACGAATGATCCTAAGTGGGGGAGAATGTAAGGCCCCGTAAAATTTTACAAAACAAAATAACGTTTCGTGGTGCCGAATTGGTTTTACGTGCTCGGACTCTTTGGGTCGAACAATGCACCGGAAAGTAAAGGAAAAGTTTTGGAAGAAAAACACGTTTCTACGGTCCATTACGCGACCGTACAAATCACTTTGTGGGCCGCATAATGGCCGCAGAAGTGTGGTAGGAGAGGGCCAGTTTGGATGCACTTCTGCGGTCGACTATGCGACCGCATAACTATTTTGTGATTTATTGTGCGACCGCAGAATAGGTCTGCGGGCCGCATAGTGACCGCACACACAGACAGATATTTGCCAGTATTGGATACCGATTATGCGACCGATATGCGGTTCGCATATCGATTATGCGATCGCAGACCTTGTTCTGGAGCTTCATTTTTGGGTTTTTAAAACCCGACTCTACTTCATTAAATACACGTTTTGGACTATGTTTGAGCTATAATATGATATTTTAGTGTGAGTGAGAGAGCCCTGGAGTGAGAAGGTGTTTTTTAATAATTGTTCTTCAATTCTTGCTCAAGTTTTGGAAGATTAAGAAGGGAAACTCACTAGGTCTTCATCCTAGAGGTAAGATTCTACACCCTAGATAGACTCACGAAATCAGCACACGTTTTTCCAGTTAAAGCTACTGATACGGCGGAACAGTATACTCAATTATATATTAAAGAAATAGTCAGGCTGCATGGTGCTCCGGTTTCTATCATTTCTGATTGGAGGGCACAATTCACTGCTAAATTTTGAAAGAGATTTTAGCAAGGTTTGGGTACTTAGGTGAATCTTAGTATAGCCTTTCACCCGTAGACTGACGGGAAGGCACAACGGACTATTTAGATGCTTGAGGATATTTTGTGTGCTTGCGTTCTAGACTTCAAAGGTAGTTGGGATGATTATTTACCACTCATAGAATTTGCCTACAATAATAGCTATCACGCTAGCATTCAAATGGCACCGTTCGAGGCTTTATATGGCAGGAGATGTAGATCTCCCATTGGGTGGTTCGAAATTGGTGAAGCAGAGTTGATAGGGCCAGACCTCGTGCATCACGCCATGGAAAAAGTTAAAATCATTAAGGAGCGGTTGAAGACTGCTCAGAGTCGTCATAAATCTTATTCGGATGTTAGTCATAGGGATTTGGAGTTCAAAGAAGATGATTGGGTATTCTTGAAAGTTTGCCCCATGAAGGGTATAATGCGTTTTGGTAAGAAAGGGAAATAAAGTCTGAGGTACGTCGGACCGTATAAAATCATTCAGAGGATCGATGAGGTGGCGTACAAGCTTGAGCTACCACCTGAGATGTCATTAGTACACCCAGTGTTTCATGTGTCTATGTTAAAGAAAGTAGTTGGAGATCCGAAACTCATTGTTCCGGTTGAGACTATTGAGGTAAATGAGAAATTGACTTACGAAGAGATTTCGGTTTCTATTATTGATCGGCAAGTCCGAAAATTGAGAAATAAAGAAATTGCCTTCGTGAAAGTGTTATGGCATAACCAACAAGTTGAATAGGCTACTTGGGAGGCCGAGGAAGAAATGAAGAAAAAGTATCCTTATTTGTTTGAATGACCATGTATTTATGAAGGTGTGATCTAGGAAAATTATAAGGCTTACTTTCTATGACTTTTGTATCATTTGAACAATTGGCGTTAAGGGTGTTCCTTTCTGGAAATATAGTGCTTATAAGGCCACAATTGGTGTTGTTTTGTATTATGTTATGTCGTTGGATTATGTATATGTTGTTAGGATGTGTTTCTGGGGCTTTCTGACAGGTGGCTAGGCCTAGTTACAAGGGAAACCTGGCGAATTTATTTTTTAAAATTTAGGGAGTTAGTCAAATATGGGGTTGCTGGTGTGCGGTATGAAAAGCTCAGTTGCATAAGATGCTAATAACGGATTTTGACCTTCATTCGAGGACGAATGATCCTAAATGGGGGAGAATGTAAGGCCCCGTAAAATTTTACAAAACAAAATAACGTTTCGTGGTGCCGAATTGGTTTTACGTGCTCGGACTCTTTGGGTTGAACAATGCACCGGAAAGTAAAGGAAATGTTTTGGAAGAAAAACACGTTTCTGCGGTCCATTACGCGACCGTACAATCACTCTGTGGGCCGCATAATGGCCGCAGAAGTGTGGCAGGTGAGGGCCAGTTTGGATGCACTTCTGCGGTCGACTTTGCGACCGCATAACTATTTTGCGATTCATTGTGCGACCGCAGAATAGGTCTGCGGGCCACATAGTGACCGCACACACAGACAGATATTTGCCAGTATTGGATACCGATTATGCGACCAATATGCGGTTCGCATATCGATTATGCGATCGCAGACCTTGTTCCGGAGCTTCATTTTTGGGTTTTTAAAACCCGACTCTACTTCATTAAATACACGCTTTGGACTATATTTGAGTTATAATCTGATATTTTAGAGTGAGAGAGAGAGCCCTGGAGTGAGAAGGTGTTTTTTAATAATTGTTCTTCAATTCTTGCTCAAGTTTTGGAAGATTAAAAAGGAAAACTCACTAGGTCTTCATCCTAGAGGTAAGATTCTACACCCTAACCCCTAATTTCGATATTATCTGAAAATGGGTAATTAGTAAGATAATATTTGGGCATGAGAGTTATTTATTTTACATGCATGTGATATCAAGGGGTGTAGGAAGATCGTTGAACTAAGTATAGTAAAGATTGGGTTGTGAGATGATGGAATCCTCCATAAAAGGACCTTGAAACCTTATGCACGCCTAGTGTTTGATAAAATGCTCAAATGAGCTAGAACCATGATCATCTTCCTAATTTTGGTTCATCTTGTTATATTTCTAAAATAGATTGAAGTTGCTAAGANGGAGGCCGAGGAAGAAATGAAGAAAAAGTATCCTTATTTGTTTGAATGACCATGTATTTATGAAGGNAAGTAGTTGGAGATCCGAAACTCATTGTTCCGGTTGAGACTATTGAGGTAAATGAGAAATTGACTTACGAAGAGATTTCGGTTTCTATTATTGATCGGCAAGTCCGAAAATTGAGAAATAAAGAAATTGCCTTCGTGAAAGTGTTATGGCATAACCAACAAGTTGAATAGGCTACTTGGGAGGCCGAGGAAGAAATGAAGAAAAAGTATCCTTATTTGTTTGAATGACCATGTATTTATGAAGGTGTGATCTAGGAAAATTATAAGGCTTACTTTCTATGACTTTTGTATCATTTGAACAATTGGCGTTAAGGGTGTTCCTTTCTGGAAATATAGTGCTTATAAGGCCACAATTGGTGTTGTTTTGTATTATGTTATGTCGTTGGATTATGTATATGTTGTTAGGATGTGTTTCTGGGGCTTTCTGACAGGTGGCTAGGCCTAGTTACAAGGGAAACCTGGCGAATTTATTTTTTAAAATTTAGGGAGTTAGTCAAATATGGGGTTGCTGGTGTGCGGTATGAAAAGCTCAGTTGCATAAGATGCTAATAACGGATTTTGACCTTCATTCGAGGACGAATGATCCTAAATGGGGGAGAATGTAAGGCCCCGTAAAATTTTACAAAACAAAATAACGTTTCGTGGTGCCGAATTGGTTTTACGTGCTCGGACTCTTTGGGTTGAACAATGCACCGGAAAGTAAAGGAAATGTTTTGGAAGAAAAACACGTTTCTGCGGTCCATTACGCGACCGTACAATCACTCTGTGGGCCGCATAATGGCCGCAGAAGTGTGGCAGGTGAGGGCCAGTTTGGATGCACTTCTGCGGTCGACTTTGCGACCGCATAACTATTTTGCGATTCATTGTGCGACCGCAGAATAGGTCTGCGGGCCACATAGTGACCGCACACACAGACAGATATTTGCCAGTATTGGATACCGATTATGCGACCAATATGCGGTTCGCATATCGATTATGCGATCGCAGACCTTGTTCCGGAGCTTCATTTTTGGGTTTTTAAAACCCGACTCTACTTCATTAAATACACGCTTTGGACTATATTTGAGTTATAATCTGATATTTTAGAGTGAGAGAGAGAGCCCTGGAGTGAGAAGGTGTTTTTTAATAATTGTTCTTCAATTCTTGCTCAAGTTTTGGAAGATTAAAAAGGAAAACTCACTAGGTCTTCATCCTAGAGGTAAGATTCTACACCCTAACCCCTAATTTCGATATTATCTGAAAATGGGTAATTAGTAAGATAATATTTGGGCATGAGAGTTATTTATTTTACATGCATGTGATATCAAGGGGTGTAGGAAGATCGTTGAACTAAGTATAGTAAAGATTGGGTTGTGAGATGATGGAATCCTCCATAAAAGGACCTTGAAACCTTATGCACGCCTAGTGTTTGATAAAATGCTCAAATGAGCTAGAACCATGATCATCTTCCTAATTTTGGTTCATCTTGTTATATTTCTAAAATAGATTGAAGTTGCTAAGAATTCTGGAACATTTAGAATATAAGGAAGCTCAAGCGAGGTATGTTGGCTAAACTCTTCTTTAATAATTGGAATTCCCATTATTCTTGTAAGTTCCAGGATGTTGGTTACAAATCGAGTATTCCGATAAGTTTTGTGGTAAATATATATGTTCAATTCGTGTTTCAAATGCTCTTATCATATTGCATTATAAATTGAAGATGTGTTCCAAACCATGGATTATGTATCCATATGTTATAATTTCAAGTCGTGATTTATGTGAAACTAATTATGCCAAGTTGTGTAGATATTATGATTGTAATACACCTCCACCCGCATATATTGGGGATAAGGCGGCATGACTGCTTTGTCTAGGGATTATGGTATTGTGGGACTGCACCTCCACTCGCATATATTTGGGTGAGGCGGTACGACCGCTTTGTGTATAGTTTTGGTATGGTTGTGGCAACACCACCCATATATATATATATATATATATATATATATATATATATTGGGGTGAGGCGTCATAGCCTCTTTGTGTTGGTATTGTTATTGTTGATGTATTTTCACCCGCATACATTGGGGTGAGGCGGCACAACTGCTTTGTGTAGGTTCTTGGTATTGCGGTTATACCTCCACCCCCATACATTGGTGTGAGGTGGCTGGGCCGCTTGAGTAGAGTTGGGGTATTGTGCTTACACCTCCACCTGCATACATTGGGTGAGGCGGCGGGGCCGCTTTGTGTAAAGATAGTTACAGAGGATCTTATCTTAAATCCTATAAATGTTTTTGACAGCTCTTAATAAGCTTGCTTTGGTTTAAACAGTTGTTTATACTATTCTATTGTCGCCTTGATTCATCATATTCATATTGTATTTCTGAATTCTTAAATTGGTGGTTGGTTTTCATACTAGTACTATTCGACGGTACTAACGTCCCTTTTGCCGGGAGCACTGCATCTTTAAATGGATGCAGATGATTCCACAACAAGAGATATTGATCAGTGACAGTAGTACACCTTCTTCCCAGCTTACTTGATGAGCCCCACTTCATCCCGGGGTCATGTATCTTTTGTTCTTTGTGTGTTCTGTTTGAGGTATAGTTGGGGCCTTGTTGCCGGCATTATCATTGTACTCTTCTTTATATATAGAGGCTCCATAGACATAGTGTGGGTTGTGTATTGGTGCTGGGAAAGACAAACTATGTTATGTTGTGGTTGTATTACTTGTCCCATTTGAGACTTTAAAATGATGAAAACTATTGGTAATGAATTGGTATTGTAGACATGATCACGTTTCTGTCTAATTAATGAAAATATGTATTATCTTCATTCGTGGATGAGTTTGGGTAGAAGAAAATCTAACAGGCTTGCTCGGTCGGGTTCACTCGGTTGAGCGCCGGTCGCGCTCCTTGGTTTTGGGGCATGACACTTAACCTCAATACAACCCACCTCGAACCCACAACAATCCACACCCACCACGACCATATTCTTATGTCCAAACCACCACTTATGCACCCCGACCTCGCCCAAAATTTGAAGAGAGAGGTCCCGGAAATTATACCCTGATTGTTAAACCTCCAGCCCAATTATTTGAAAGATTGAGGAGAGAAGGTTTGATCCATCCAGTAGAAGGAAGGGTTCCTGAGTATCTCTCAAAGTATTTTTATGCAACCAAAAGGTGCATGTACCATTCAAACGTACCTGGGCATGATACTGAAAATTGTTTCAAGATAAAAAATGAGATTGAATCATTGATCAGAAGCGCAGCCATTCAGTGCACTCCGGCTCCACCTATTGTGAACCGCAATCCGCTACCGAGTCATCGGAATTAGGTGTCAATAGGATCACTTTGAATGAAGAATACGATTTGAAAGGAACCATTGTCATGATAGGAAATGCCGAGGCTGTAAGGGTCCACCTCAAAGGACTCTAATGATCACATTACAATTGAGACCTACGGTGATGGTTAGGACTTACCAGTAATAGCCCACCACTGCTACCAGGGACAAAGAGGACCGGGAATACAAAATCACCCCATGGACATATCAGCAAAAGTTAAAAGCCAAGATGACAGATTTCGTGGCAGCCCACAGTATGACTAGGACAGGGAGGTGCTACACTTTTGAGGATGCAAACCGAGAGAATCTAGGAAGGTAATAGATTCAGAGAAGAAATATAACAGATCCTGAGGCCACAGAATTCTAGAAGAGGATGTCAACCAAACAATACTCCATGGAGGAACAACTAAAGAAAACTCCGGCACAAATATCAATCATGGATTTACTTATGCATTCCGACAGTCATAAAGACGCTCTAATGAAAGTGCTAAGTGGGGTAAGTGTGCCAAGCAATACCACAAGTGAGGCGCTGGCTGCAACTATTGGGAAAATGATCGAAGCAAATATGATCATTTTCCGAAGAGATTAGCCTCCTATCGAAGGTGTGGTCACAATAAAGCTCTACAGATCGCTGTCAAATGTGGAGACAAGGTAGTGTCCCAAGTACTGGTTGATGGAGGATCATGAGTCAACATATGCCCGCTCTCTACTCTGTGAGAGTTGAGTATCCACCTAAGAGAAGTCAAGGAAAGTCATGTGAGAGTAAGGGCTTTTGATGGGTCGCAAAAGGATTTCATTGGAGAAATTTACTTGGCTTTGCAGATCGTACCAGTTGAGTTTCCCATACTGTTTCAAGTGATGGATATTTCCTCTTCCTACAACTTACTGTTGGGAAGACCTTCGATACAAATGGTAAGGGCCGTCCCATCTACCCTACACTGGTGCATGAAATTTGAGTTGGGTTATCAGAAGATTGTGGTCCACGGTGAATGGATCCAATTAGCTTATTTGGAACACGCAGTCCCGTTCATAGAAGGGCTAGGCTGGGTCGCCTTCCATGCAGTGAAGATCATGCAGACCACCGAAATAGAAGAGACTAAGCAAAACTTGGGAAAACAATCGTTGTATAGATCAAAGATGGCCATGAGACAGATGATGAAATATGAATATAGACCACGAACCGGGCTGGGAGCCTGATCAGACGTGATTACAGAACTGATTGAGCCAAATGGGCAGAAAGGAAGAGCAAGCATAGGTTATCAGCCTCCAATTAGAAAGACTTGTACAGGTGGCTCTAGGAAAAAGGCTTTTGTGCCAGAGTATGTTTCAGGTACGGGCCAGAGCTCAGTGCCAGAGGACAATATCGTCGATGGGATGGGAAGGTTGTTCGTGACTTTGATTGAAGAATGTTGTGAAGGGATCAATATCAAAACACCGATCATTCAGAATTCCAAACTGGAGAGAATCTACGGAATTATACTGCCGGCCTGTCTTTCGTTCGTCGGGAGTCTTGGTAGTAGAGAATTGTAAAGATTTTTGAAAAAACAAAGGTCACGGTCAATTGAGGCATGAACCGTGTCTGTACCTTTTTGTCAATTACCTCTTTGAACGCTTAGACGTTCCTCTTTTGATGAAATAAAAAGAATTGCTTTTTTAAAATTATTGCAACTTTATTTGCCACTTCATTTATACTTAGTTTTTCTTTTCAATAATCAAAACGATAAAAACTCGTATTCCGCAATTGTGACATGTAACAAAACCCTCGAGAAAAATGATCCAGATTATGAGGAATACAATGAGAGTATGATTCCATGCAATCTCCCACAAGAGATCGAATAGCTAGGAATCCATAAAAAGGCCAATCTCGAAGAAATAGAAGTAGTCAACCTCGGAAGCCAGGAATATGGAAAGAAAAATGAATCGACATCCATCTATAAGCAGAACAGAAGGAAGAATTGGTTGAGCTCCTCTAATAATACATCGATGTGTTAGCATGGTCATATGATGACATGCCTAGATTAATTACTGACATTGTCTCGCATCGATTGCCTACCAATCTGGCTAGACCGCCAGTCAAGAACAACCCTAGAAACTTCAAGCCAAAGGAAGAATTAACCAAGCAGATAGAGGCGAATGTAGTAAGGGTCACCAATTAGCCCAGTTGGTTGGCAAATATCGTCCTAGTACCCAAGAAAGATGGGAAGATCAGGAATTTGTGGATTACTGACGTGTCAACAAAGTCAGCCTGAAGGATGACTTCCCATTACCAAATATCCATATCCTCATCAACAAATGTGCGAAGTATGAACTGCAGTCGTTCCTGGATTGTTTCGCTGGATACCATCATATCCTGATGCACGAAGAAGATGCAGAAAACACAGCCTTCACTATACCTTGGGGAATTTACTGCTATAGATTCATGCCATTCGGCCTCAAAAATGTTGGTGCTACTTACTTGAGGTCCATGATGACCCTTGTTCACGACATGATTCACAAAGATATCGAGGTCTATGTAGACGATGTCATCATCAAGTCTTGAAAAAGTTCAAGACATTTGGACGACTTGAGGAAATATTTCGAGCACTTGCGGAGGTAAAACTTGAAGTTGAACCCTACAAAGTGCATGTTCAGAGTCCCTACTAGAAAACTGCTTGGTTTCATCATGAGCAGAAAAAGGATAGAATTGGATCCGTCAAAAATCAAAGCCATTTAGGAGTTGCCACCGCCCAAGAGCAAGAAAGATGTGATGAGTTTCCAGGGTAGACTGAATTACATCAGTTGTTTCATAACCCAGTCTACAGTAATTTGTGAACCTATCTTCAAGCTTCTGAAAAAGGATGCTACCACAAAATGGACAGAATAGTGTCAGAAGGCCTTCAACAGAATTAAGGAATATTTGTCAAATCCACTAGTGTTGGTTCCCCCAAGCCTGGGAAGCCACTGTTGTTGTATCTGTCAGTCTTGGATAACGCCTTTGGATGTGTGTTAGGACAACATGATGAAACCGGAAGAAAGGGGCAGGACATCTATTACTCAAGTAAGAAGTTCACGTCATGCGAGGCCAAATACACTTTGATAGAGCACACTTGATGTGCTTTAACTTGGATCGCCCAGAAGTTAAGGTATTACATGTCAGCATACACCATACATTTGATATCCCGACTCGACCCGCTCAAGTATATCTTTCAAAAGTCGAAGCCTACAGGAAAGCTAGATAATTGGCAGATTCTCCTCGGCGAATTTGACATTGTGTACATAACCCAAAAGGCTATTAAAGGACAAGCTCTAGACAACCACCTTGCAGAGAATCCAGTGGACAAAGATTATGAGCCACTCACTACATACTTTCCCAACGAGGAGGTATTGTTCGACAGAGAAGATATTGCATAGTCATACCCGGGATAGAGAATGCTTTTTGATGGAGTGGCGAATTTTAAAGGAGTAGGAATTGGGGCAGTCCTAATTTCAGAATCAGGACAGCACTATCCAGCATCAGCAAAGATAAGACTCCCTTGTACCAATAATATGGCCGAGTACGAAGCATGCATCTTGGGATCAAGATGGCAGTCGACATGAACATCAAAGAGCTTTTGGTCATAGGGCATTCCAATCTTTTGATAGATCAAGTCTAAGGGGAGTGATCTACAAAAAAATTTCAAGATCCTTCCATACCTATAATGTGTAAAAGAGTTATGCAAGAAGTTCACAAAGATTGAGTTCAAGCACGTTCCCAGGATCCAGAACGAGTTCGCCGACGCTCTTGCAACCTTATCATCTATGATTCAACATCCAGATAAGAATTATATCGACCCTATTGAGGTAGAGATCAAGTATCAACATGCGTACTGTTTTCATGTAGACGAAGAACCAGATGGTAAACCATGGTACCACGAACAAGAGAGTACCCGGAGAGTGCTACTAATAGTCATAAGAGAGTTTTCGGAAGGTTGGAAAATCACTTTTTCCTTAACGGGGAAGTCCTGTATAGGAGGACCCTAGACTTGGGTTTGTTGAGATGTGTAGACGCCGCTGAGGCAACCCGACTACTAGAAGAGATACATGCTGGAACGTGCGGACCTCACTTGAACGGTTTCAGATTAGCCAAGAAGATATTGAGAGCCAGATACTTTTGGATAACCATGGAAAGTGATAGTATCCGCTACGTGCAGAAGTGTCACCAGTGCCAGATCTAAGGGGATTTTATCCGGGTTCCGCCCAATGCATTGAATGTGATGGGTTAGCCTTGGTCGTTTGCCGCTTGGGTCATGGACATGATTGGACCTATAGAGCCCACTGCATCAAACGGCCATCACTTCATCTTGGTAATCATCGACTACTTCACCAAATGGCTCGAAACATCTACCTACAAGGCCATCACAAAGAAGGTGGTGGTAGATTTTGTCTGGAACAATATCGTCTGTCGATATGGGATACTCGAGTCAATCACCACCGATAATATAGCTAACCTCAATAATTATCTCATGAGGTAAATCTGCGAAAAGTTCAGAATCGTCCACCGTAACTCCATAGCCTATAGACCACAAATGAATGGGGTAGTCGAGGCAACCAACAAGAATATCAAGAGAATTTTGTGAAAGATAGTGGACAATCATAAGCAATGGCATGAGAAACTATCCTGCGCCTTACTAGGTTATCGGACCACCATGAGAACATCCACTGGGGCAATGCCATACATGTTAGTATATGGAACCAAAGTTGTCATACTCGCAGAGGTCGAGATACCATCCTTAAGAGTCATCCAAGAAGCCAAGTTAGATGATGCAGAGTGGGTACCGGTCAGACAGGAGCAACTCATGCTCATTGATGAAAAGATAATGGATGCAGTATGCCATGGTTAGTTGTATTAGAATAGGATGGCCAGTGCGTTTAACAAAAGGGTGAAACCTCGCCAGTTTACACCGGGGCAATTGGTTCTGAAGAAAATGTTTCCCTACAAGGAAGAAGCCAAAGGAAAGTTGACACAGAATTTGCAAGGTCCTTACGTGGTCCACCGATTACTATCAGGAGGAGCTCAAATCTTGGCAGAAATGGACAAAATAGTCAGCACCAAACCTATAAACTCAAACGCAATCAAGAGATACTATGTTTGAAGGCAATAGAGTTAGGTTTTACTGTACTAGAACTACGTTTGACCTGACTTCCCACGGAGGGATATGTAGGCAACCCACGTAGGGTTCGATTTCTCTCTCCCCTCTCTTTTGTAATAGAAAATCCAAATATCATTTTGTATTGTATCCGGAACTATGCCACGACTTGATTTCCTCGAGGAGGAATACATGGGCAATCCTCATCGGATTCAGTCATCTTTTGTAATTGAACTATGTTCTGTCTTGATTCCATTTGGATACGTAGGAAGTCTGAGTCAAACTCAGCCAATCCATTCTTAATCTGATCATTTTGTATCTATTGCAATCGAACTATGTTTTGAACTAATTCTGTTTGGATATGTAGGTTGCTTGAGTCAGTATCGGTCATATTTATCATATTCTTTCATCATCCACGAACTACGTTCAAACCTGATTCTATTTTAGATATGTAGGCAACCTAAAAGGGTTCGGTCATAACCCTAGGAAACCTTTATAATGCATTAGTTCAGATTAAGACGCAATTGCAATGGCAAGCAATTGAGTCATTAGAAGCATCGTGAAAGATTGACACCAATGGGATAGAGTTTTTCAAGAAGCAATACTCGCATTCAGAGAACCTTTCGAAGCATGCCATAACTCGGAACGATGGCATTTGCCATAAAACAAAGATTTTCAAAAATGTTTTACAAAATATCATAATTATTTCCACCTACTGAACTCTGTGGCATCACTTTACTAGGACCGGGGCAAAACCAATACTATGGTTGACACAAATAATACCCCTCCCCCCCCGGCTAAGAACTTTTCTTTAAGTGCAAGGCCAACATGATGCAAGGAAATGTTGGGAATACACTGCGGAAGATGACGGATCTGCGACTCTCTTAGGATTATCACCCCTCTTCCTTTATTTTTATCCTCATAGTATAACTGAAACTAATTCCTGAATCCTTTCCAGGTATCTTGGAATTAGACCGCTGGCACGAACAAAACATACTGTATATAGCAAGCCGTTCGCTCGATCAATCGGAGCACCTTGTACAAAATGAGCCGCTGGTTTCACCAATTAGAGCCTTATATATAGCAAGTCAACCACTCAATCAAACGGAGCACCTTGTACAAAATGAGTCACTGGCTTCACCAATTAGAGCCCTATATATAGAAAATCGTCAGCTCAATCGATCAGAGCATTATGTACAAATCAAACATTGGTTTCGCCAATCAAAGCCTTGCATATAGCAAACTGTTCACTCCGTCAATGGAACAATTCACACCGTCGCTCTGTCAAATCGGAGGCCAGAATAGATAATTGCAAACCTTGTCACCAACGTTCTGCCAATCGATGGCCACAACATAGCTTTGTAGTCAACAGTATCTCTAGGGCACGATTTTCTTTTCCTTTATTATTATCTTGAACATTTTGACGTTTTTCTCGTGCAGAATCAGGCATGATTACGGTTTTTTCAAGTCAATATCTCCCATCAAGCGGAGATCACTTTACATTTTTAGTGCAAAGCTCTCCCAACAAGCAGAGACATACTCTACAATTCAATCACTCCCAAGCGGAGATTGCTTTACATTTTCAGTGCAAATCTTTCCCAACAAGCAGAGACACTTTTCAATGCAAAACTCTCCTAACAAGCAGAGATGCATTCTACAACTACTCCCGACATGAGACTCAATGCTTTAACAGATGCAGAACGATACACAGCCCGACTAACAATCGAGTCAATATTAAGTATCCCTTCATCCCAATCCCAAATAACGTCTCGCCGGCAGCCAGGTATTATCATTCCTGCATTATTTACATCACATCTTAACATATTCTGCATTGCAATATATGGGTATGCGTGTATTTTGTTCTTTTTTGCAGAAACAAACATTGCAAGGTGGAACTCCTTCTAAACAAAAGATCGAACTACAATGCTATGACGAACAGCAAACTCATTAGGGGGCCAAGGATTCGAGCACAAGTTCAAAATGATGAGTAGAACTTTAATTTTTCAAATCTTACAATTCAAGCTGCAAATTTATAGCTTTAATGAGTACAGAATCTTCCGACTCGCAGTTTCTTCATAATACAATACTGGGGTAACTCCTACGAACTTCGAGACTCGTTAACGAGGAAAGGGCAATCAGACTATGGATGTTCAGGTTTTGGAACGTGGTGGAATTTTTATTTGCGATGTGGTATCGTCATCCTTGTTTGAATGTATTAAGGTTCGTCAGTGTTATGGTCTTCTTTGATTTGCCTTCAGGGCAGAGTGTGGTGAAATAGAGTCTAAGAAGCAGTTATCAGAGATGGCGATGTGTAGCAATTTCAGAATCGATTCGGTTCTTCGAAAGCGGATGGCTCGAGAAAGATGATCTTTGAGGAGGCTTAGATTTGGTAGCAATTTATTAGTTCAGGTGCTATAGAGAAGGATTTTGATTTGAGACAATATTTAGGCAGCGAAGGATGAGGGAGGACATGGCGGGAGGTGTCTCGCGGTGGTCGAATTACTAGCAGGTCAAGTATGAAGAGCAAAGGTCGAGAAGTTGCTTAAATGAGATGGTTTAACTGAAGTGGGAGTGACAGAGTAGCACATGGATTTTGTGATAGGAAAGCCACTTGCCTTGAGGAAAGTTTAGAGCGATTTGGGAATCATGGTGGATAATGACTAAGCCTATGAATTTCATTTGGGATGGTGGTTGTCGTATGGAGGAAGCTTGATTATGGCAGTGGGGGTTTGCTGGAAATGAAGAGGTGTAAAACGTGACTTCGAGTTTGGAATGTATTGTCGGACTTTCAGTTGATGTCAATGGGGAATGAATAGACTTGAATAGCTGGTGGACGAGCATGGGCTCAGGAGGGTTTACTGAACTCATGGTAGTTGTACTCAGTGCACCGTTGTTGGAAGATGTTGGTATGGAATCCCATATCTCCTGTGAGCGGGTTAGTGGTTGCGTGATTTTGATGAACTTTCTACGAATATTTATACTTACTACCCAACAGAAGGTCGAATATGCGATTGTGGCTGATAATTTAGAATGTTCATGAAACGTTTAACAAGAAACTATAAGAAATTTGGCAGGTTGATGATGCGAGATCATGGTAATTGAGAAGGAGAAATCCTTGTGGGTTCTACATTATGTGATGGTAGCTTAAAAATAAGTGAGGGAACCCACTGTCTATGATTGGATCGCGTGGTTGTCTGCTTGTGCGGTTTCTGGTTATCGGTGCATTGATGGATCATTCATGACTAAGAAAAGAAACCATTAGGGGTAACTCGAGCAAAGAACTTGATGAGTGTACTATATTTCGTCTTATCGATTCATGTGTAGATTTTTGGGAAGACTCAAAGTTTGTTCTTATTGTGGATGTGATGTACAAGGAAAGGAATTCATCCAGCTACTTCTTTGGAAGTGTTCATGTGATATCAGCACACTAGGATTGAGTTATATATTAGACCAAGTCAAAGTGGGTGACTCTCAACAGTGGTTCTAATGGGTTCAAGAATGTAAGAGCGGTATCGAAGGACTTTTGGGTTCGTTATATGACCGAAGACCGGGATTTTGTAGCAGAGTGTGAAGAATACTTGTGGAATTTTTTATGTTATCATCGGGTCTGTGGGGCAGTATTAGAGAAGTGAAAGAAATAGTTTCGGAGTTCAGGGGTTATGATGAATTCTTGTATTCTCGCATATAGGCATGATAGGTGCAGTGAGCGGCATGGGAATTTGAAAGTTGAGGGTCAAGGTTGTGGTTCGGTGTTGACAAGAATGTCACGAGCTCGGATGAGTAGGGGAGAATTCAGATGTTCAGAGTAAGCTGGCACTACCTTAGTGTCGCCTGAGAATAGTGTCCGGGGTGAGAGGCTTTGTGTACCGATTATGGATTCTTGATTTGCTTTACAACATTAGTATTACTGGTGGTATGGAGTTGCAGACCTTGCTACTCAGTGTGGAAAGTCGTGGGAGCGTATCCCACGGGGAAATCTGTATAAGTGTGACATGTTAGTCACTTGATTGTTAACGATTGAAACCAAGTATGGAGAATTTGGGTAATATCATTAATATGAGAGTTTACGCCTGGAAGGTGCTCTATTCCTTTGGTTGTGAACTATGGGAGTTTGGTCCGGAGTGGACAGCTCCTCGTGTGTGTCAGGAATGGGGCCATTTTGGATCCTTGAAAGGTTATTGTCCTAATATGGTATGATTAGAATCGGTTTGAGGTCTGTTGGTAGGTCTAATATGAATGTGTGCTCTACATCAGGTCGGATGTATTCATTCGTCATAACATTGCTTATGAAGGAGTCATCGGGCAATGGATGTTATTCCCGTCTTCATCTATTCCGTGTAATCTCTATTGTTCCATGTGGGTTGTGAGACGGCTTGATTATTCGTACATGTGTTGAGGTCTCGTGTAGCTTGTGGTGTTATATGAGTAGGATGGCTCTAGAGATACAGGTTATTTATCGCACCTTAGTTGTGCTTGGGTTTCGTAGTGTATGGCGTTATCAGTTTCCCCGGGATTTGTATTATGCACTTGGCGTGCTTGTGGTCAATATTCAGGCATTTTGTAAGTATAAGCATTACGGTTTGATATGTGTTTTCTTCTTGATTGTTATGTGTGGATCGGGTGGCACGCTGCCACGGGTAAATTGTTTGGATTGAGTGGCACACCGCCACGGGCATGTTGTGTGGATCGAGTTGCACGCCGCAACAGTGTCATATTGGATCTGGTTGCATGCCATAACAGTGAGATGTTGAGCATAGTTCCTTACACTTATTTTGTGTGCCTTGTTTTCATCCCTGAGGTATGTTCACAGCATCTATTATGCCGTTTTGTTCGTTATGCGGGCTGGGTAGTTCTTTCCCAGAGTTCGTTCTTCTTTATGTGTCATATTCCAGTTCTAGCATGTTGGTGCATTGATGGCGTCATATAAAATCCTGTGCAGTATGTGAGATGGCTTATTGCCTGAGCAGCTTGTACTGGGTGAGACGAGGGTATTGGGCTTAGGATCAGTGCGATTGGAGTTATGTAGGGTATATTAAAGAGCAAATATTGTTATTCAGTTCAGAATGAGGTAATGTTTCTTGTCAAGAGGAGATACACCATGATTTGGTGATTTGGCAGGTGGTTATTAGTTTATACACATCTCTTCAGTCATGGCAGTATTGTGATATTTGGAGAAGGTCTGATACGTGTTATGAGGTGTATTGCGGGCACCGGGTTCGTGGAATTACAGCTATTATGCTCAGATGATATTATTATGATTAAGCGACTTATGTGGTGCATGGTGTGATTTCAGCGGAGGAGCATGGTCATTCTGGGTACAGTGTCTGGTGATTGATGCGGTGCTCATATGTTAGAATCGGGTCTCGTGGAAATTCCGGATATTGGAATTTGGTTCTAAAGCTTGTTAGCTAAGGTTATATGGAGGATCTTCAGTCTGGCTTGGGCTAATGTGCTCAACTGGGTTGTGGTGGCACGGGTAAGTACACGAGGTATTAAACAGTGATTTTTGTACAACTCCGGAGCAGTCTTTAGCACCTTCGAGGACGAACGTATATTTAAATGGGGGAGAATGTAATGAGCCGACCGGTCATTTTGAGCTCTAGTGCATTGTTCGGTGGTTTGAGGCCTTGAATAGCTTCACTTCATGTATTATGACTTGTACGTGGGGTCGGGATTGAACTTCAAGAAGTTCGGAGTTGATTTGAAAAGAAAATTCTAATTTCGAAAGCTTTGAGTTGGAAGAATTGACTAAGGTTTGACTTTTGAGTAAACAACCTCGAAATTGGGATTTGAAGATTCCAATAGGTTCGTATGATGATTTTAGACTTGGGCGTATGTTTGGATTGAGTATCGGATCACTTGGGAGCATTTCGGCGCTTATTGTGGAAAGTTAGCATTTTGAAGGTTTTAGAATTTCCTAAGTTTGGTTTGAAGTGGGATTTGGTGTTATCGATGTCCGTTTGGGATTCTAAGCCTTGGAATAGGTTCGTATCGGGATTTGTCACTTGCACGCAAAGTTTGGCATCATTCCGGAATGTTTTGATATGGTTCGGACGCGTTCGTCAAAGTTTGGAAGTTTGAAAGTTTAAAGAAGGATTTCAGCCGTCGATTCGTAGTTTCGATGTTGTTTGGCATGATTTGAGGCCTCGACTAAGTTTGTAATGTGTTTTGGGATGTCTTGGTGTGTTTGGATGGGGTCCCGAGGGCCTCGGGGTTGAAACGGATCGAAAACAAATTGAAATTGGGATATGAAGAAGTGTTGGTGTTGCTGAAGACTAGTGCCTTCGCACCTACAGAAGAAGTGGTCGCAGGTGTGGTCACGCAGGAGCGGAAGAAGTCGTCGCACATGCAACATTTATGGACGGGACCGGGGAGTGTAAGTGCGAGGAACATTCCGCACCTGCGAGATCGCAGATGCGGAGAGGAGATCGCAGAAGCAAAATTGGTCAAGAAGGCCTAGGGCCACAGGACCGGACTTTGTCACGCAGGTGCGTTAGTGCAGAAGCGCGTGATGTCCGCAAAAGTGGAAGCGCAGATGCGCTATTTGGGCCACAAAAGCGGAGGCTACAGGCTTGAGCTAGTGCCACACCTGCGATGAATTTTTCGCAAGTGTGGAGCCGCAGAAGCGGCTAATTGATCACAGGTGCGAAGGTCCCTGGGCAGTGGAGTGTTTTTAATCCGAGACTTAGCTCATTTCTCTCATATTTTCATTTGGTTTGACGACTTTTGGAGCTCTTGGAGGGAGATTTTCATCATCTATGTTGAGGTAAATAATTCCCACATATTGTAAGTTAATTACATGGTTTATATGTGGATTTGAACATGAAAATTAGTAGAAATTTGGGATTTTGATAGAAAACCTAGAAATTGGTATTTTTGGATTTTGACCATGAAATTGGACATAAAATTTGAAATAAATTATATATTTGAGTTCATGGTGTTATGGGTAAAGTTTATCTTTGAATATTTTCGGAATCCGGGCGTGTGGGCCCGAGGGTTGACTTTATTGACTTTTCAAGCGAAGTTGGGAATTATTATAAAATATTAAATTTCAAGCATTGGAGTATATTTTGATAGATTTACACATTGTTTGACTAGTTTTGGATCGATGGGCTTTGGTTTGAGGTGTTAGCCGGTTATGAAACTTCAGAGCGAGGTAAGTCTTCTGTTTAACCTTGTGAGGGGGAAACTACCCCTAAGTGATATTTATTATTATGTGCAACTAGTTGTGGGTGCTACGAACTCACGAGGTGACGAGAGTCCGTACGTAGCTAAAGCATGATTAGGTCCGGGTAGACTTAGGACTTTATCATATAATATTTAAATTGTTTGGACTCATTTTGCTAGTTTAATTAATTAAAAATTTAACTGAAATGGATTTAGAAACATATAAATATATTAGGCCGAGCTTTATCACCTTGAGTTGTTGCCAAGATATTTGATACATGTAAAGAGGTATATTTGTTATTGTGCCCATGTACTGTATGTTAGCACGTGCCTCGTAATTCGATAATTTCCTTCCTTTCTTGTGGAGCGGGCCGAACGCCTCGGTAGTATAATAGATGCATCTATGGTTCGTGTCGCTCGACCCTCGGCAGTGTACACATTATTCTGGATCAGGCCAAACGACATCGGCATAGTCGTGTGTTATAACGCTGGTAGTCCGAACATTCACGAGATTATCTTTCCACTGATACCCGGCATTTTATATGGTATTCCTTATTCATTTGATATTGGCACTTGACATATTTTGAGTTGTTAAGGGTGAATACAAGATTGAGAAATTCATACTTTAAAAGAAATAATTGGAAGATTATGTAACTTACAGATTTACCCCATTATTGTTGTGTACTTCATATCTACTTATGATTTATTATATTGCTTTACTGGACCTCTAGTAAGTGTCGATGTCGACCCCTCGTCACTACTTCTTTGGGGTTAGGCTAGATACTTACTGGGTACGCGTTGATTTACATACTCATGCTGCACTTCTGTACTAAATGTGCGGGATCTGACAGGTTCATTTAGAGATCATCTTGGTGCATAGGCACACCTGTTGAGGGGCTTTATGTGAACTGCATTCCAGGCTACGCATAGCAATCCTCCGAGTCTCCATCGTACTATTTATTTTATCTTGTCTTATTTACATTCTGGACAGATATTGTATTATTATTGTACTCCTTAGAAAATGCTCATGCACTTGTGACACCAGGTTTAGGCGTTATACTAGTTGATGCTTACGGTTTCATATATTATTATCGCCTTTCATTTCTTTTATAAACTATAAATGTTGAACGTTCCCATGGATTTAGAAGTGTTAATCTTCATCCTTATTAAAATATATGATTTTGAAAGTAGTAAAATGAGTAATTAAATTGATAAATCGCCGGTGGCTTGCCTGACGACGGCGTTAGGCGCCATCACGACCTATAGTGGATTTTGGGTCGTGACACAATCCGTGTGTGCCACGTCACCCGTCTCTCATCCTCACAAAACAAACACAACAAATTTGGGCCGTCCGTTTCTTAGATCAACGGCTACGACTTTCAACCTTATTTCCTCTTTAATATTTTAACACACAGATATTTAATCTCGACCGTTGGATCACAAGGATCCAACGACCACAAAATATTTTCCCACAAAAACCTTTTAAACACCAAAATACTAAGACTGTTGATCTAAAAGATCAACGGCCCATATTAACCCCCTCACTCTTAATTCCAAGATGACCCCAAATCTGCTAACCCTAATCTCATTTGTCATGCCCACATCCGCCTCCCTTTCCTATTTCCATCTTTCTTCTCTCAATCTTCATGAACATCAATGAACAGACCATGCACAAATCCATGCAAGGTCATGAAATATCTCATTCTAATCGTCCTCTCCTACTTCACTATCCACGAATCCCGCTGACTTTCCTTTTTTTCTCTACAAATATGAGGTACCAGATTATGAACCTTAGCATAAAGACACCATTTCATCTTTGTTCTCAAGTCCAACTGGCAGAATCAACCGCTTCATCCCTAGGCTATGAAGCCTGAGATTTTATTTCCACTTCACTGATTGTATTTCAAAATTCCTAATTCAAAACCCTAGACTAATCGGTACAAGGTCGAATCCTCAGGGGTTCTTTGTGCTCTGTCAAAATTAGTATCATGCATGGCCACTTTATAGTGTTATCATCAATATTTTTGGTCCAGAGGTCAAGCGCAGAGACATATGGACATTAGGCCTTTATCCGGTGGTTTTTATTCTCAACGAGAAGTCTTCTTCCCTAAGGTAAAAGCAATTCTTGTTCTCACCTATGACATCTCTGATTTCACTCGAGTTTGCGCACATTGCCCACTCTCCGTCATCTTCCGCTATATTAAGTTTGAATCTGTAACCTAGGGCATTTAATGCCACTATAAATAGAGCCTTTAGTGCTCTCACCTAACAAACCTAACAAGAACTAAAAACCCTAATATGAGTATCAAAACTATTCGGACTTCAAAAGCTTAGGCGCTCTCTCTCTCACTCTTTGATTAACTTCTGTTTTCTTTTGTTTCCGAGTTCTCACTGCTTGAAGCTTGAAGCTTTAGTCCTTATATGGCTAAGTTGAACTCTTGTTTGGTCTGTTGCACGCAAGGAGGTTATATTCCTTCACTCCTTCTTTTTGACTATTTTATTTAAAATCATGAACTTATTGTTGTCTTTCTATTGACTGCTTTCATTTATAATGTTTTTCACTAGCTCTTAATTATTTGTTCCTGCTTTTAATGATTTATTACTAAGTTATGGTTGAATGTTATGATTTTATATGTCTCGAGTCAATTTGATTAAGTCATTATGTGAACTTGAGGACTGCTACTCTGAATCATACAGACTATACGATCAAGTTCTTTTAATGTGTCTCGATGGCTTCACATGCTTGTTCTGATTTTAGATTTTTAATAAATGTTATGTTGTGATCTCCATGCCTATTATACTAATCCTGTTCAATGTAGTCTGTTATTCTATACTTGAAGTTATTATTTTAACAAAGAGGGATATGAATGCCCATGGTTTAATCCTTTACAACTGAGTTGAAGTATGTTAAGTTTAAATGTTTAAGATGCTTTCCTTCTTCACATAAATGTTTGGTAATCTGAAATAGCCTTTGAGTCATTACTGTAATAGTCTTGTGCTTATACTCAACTATTAATCACATTCGTAAGCCTTATCATATGAAACAACCTCATTAAGGTAACCAGGCCGACTCTGATGAACCTCAGTGACTATTTTTATATATGCTATGTTATGACTAAGTGAACTTTTATGAGTTAGGATACAAATCATATCTACTGTGACTGAGTATCAATTACTGTATCAGTAAGTTGAAATGAATCTCATCATGTTTATACTACCACCCTTTAATCTATACAGTTAAGCTAAATATTCTTAGCATAAGGTCTCTCTTACTTTGAACTTCTCTAATGCTATTATTGACCTTACTTTATAATGAATGAAATTCAATCTTATTTGGTAAAAGCCTTGGCTAGAACATCCTATGTATAACTTGAATGAGAATTTTGTGCCCATATTTATTTGTCCTCTATATCCATGTTTATGTATACAGCATCATTAAAACCTATTGAGTTTGTTTGGTCTATTGTAATCCACTACTAGAACTAATGAAAACTTTGAGGCTATCTGTTTTTCCTGTATATTGTAATATGTTTGGCCTTCAAAGAAGGATAGCATGAATGTGAAACCTAAGGCCCTTTTCAAAAGAATGCAGTCATGTCCTATGCCTTAGGATAGTACTAGCCTGTTAGCCAACACAAGCAGTCATATTAATGTTCTTTAAGAGGTTCCTAAATGAAGCTAGCAATTCAACATCTAATATAAGTCAAGGCTTACTCTATAACCTCTGCTAAGTGCCTTTATGTATGTTCCTTCTTGTGATCTTGTACTCATTCTGATTCCTCAATGCTTCTGTTTTGTCTTTCATGATTTCATGTATGTCTGCACTGCTTTAAAACTATATCAAGTTCTTTATTTTTTTTTAAATAAATTAAATCTAGTTTGAGAAATCTAAGGTAAACCTCTTGTTGTTCCTGCTTAAATATAACAGTCTGCTTATTCTTAGTGAGTGTTTAATATTCTTAGAAAGGAGTAGTCATGTCATTGATCTTAAAGATAAGAAAGACTGGTGACATGAGTTTCTATTAAGAACTCTTGGGAGTTCTATCTAGATTTATAAACCAGTAGTCTTGATTGAAATTCTGGGTATACTTTGGTATCTCTAACAGTAATCTATAGAAGTTCTGACTATGATTATTTGTCTAAAACCTTGGTTGATACTTTTAGAACTTCCAGTAGTCCCATTAAGTTGTATATGATAAAACCATACTTGAGTATAAACAATCAGTGCTTTTGGTTTAATTAAGGGGCTATAAAGGAAAATACACTTGCAGTCATTAACTGTTTAAGGCATGAATTGTATGCTTTTTATACCCTCAAGATACCTGATTTCAGGTGCTTGGTTCTTTGATAGTAACATGATAATGTCCATGCTTCTATGTGTATCTGAAACTCAACCCTTTGACATGTTAATGTCTTAGTCATCTACTTGGTTTAGAGACATGGTTATGATGGTATTTTGTTTGGCTCTATTAAGAGGGGTATATACTTCTATGGTATGGTAATGTTATGGTAATTGGTTTACATTGAATGTGCCTCATTGGCACTTAAACTTGTGGGGAAGAATGAATCATTAGTGGTTAGGGGTATTTGGGAGTAGAGTTTAACTCTTGGTTGGGCTACTCTCCTTGGCACAAGAATTGCCTTGGGCCTTGAGACTCTTGGGAACTTTGAAGTGTCAGGGGATTTAAAGGGGGATTTGACCTTGAGTGGAACTCTACCCTTAGCTTTTAATTCATTTATATTAATTACTCTCTTTGGGTTTAGTGTTTAATGACAACGAAAAATTTTCATTGTAAATCATTTTACTATACATAACCACCACATGAGTATGACCCTTCATAAAATTTAGGTATTGTTAAATTGCTATATTTTATTTAAGCCATTTGCTCGCATATTTCATGTATGGAACCATGTATAAAGTATTGTTTTCTAATTACTTTCTCGTTTCCTTTTGAACATGTACAATTGTTGGGCCTGCTGAGTTCTCAAGGAACTCAGGCCCAAGCCTCGCGTTATTGCATTTTGGAAAGTGTGAAGTCAGTTGTTGTCTGTTTCTGCTATCTGCTGGGCCTGCCTCTTTTAGGCCCAAAACCAGAGTCCATCCTTTCTCTTTACTGCTTTACTGCTTCACTGCCTTTGCTGCATTTTGTTGTCCTTATCTCTCACATGTATACAATAATTATTATATTTGATTGAATGCTTTACTTTACCTCTTTGAATCAAGTAGACAATCTAGGTAAGTCTTAAAGGATGTAGGATTAAAAGAAATATTAGACTTAGTAATAGATAGCCTTAATTTGTTAATTATACATTGATTATACTAATCTTTAGTAACGATTTTATGAAGTCTTTTGGGAAGAAAATAGCTTTAGCAAAGGCAATAATCCTCTCTTTTCAAAAACCTATAGTGGAATCTAAAACCGGTCTTTAAGCTGCGCTTATCCACAAAATTAAACAAATATTGTCGCCCAGTTTAAAGGAACTTCTAGCAATTTTCTTCAAAGAAATGAATTTGAAAACCAAGGTATATATTAACCTATTCCTTCACAATATTTTCACTATAGTTACATAAATAGCCTTAATCATTAAAAATATTTACAAGTTAATCCCATCTCATATTTTTACAAACATAAACATTATGTTTCAATCATATGTATATATAACATTATCTTCAAAAGCTTTTCTAAACCTATGTCTTCTAAAACCACATACCCTCATCTCAAGTATTAAGTCTTCGCAAATGGATACATAGTATGCCGCCTCTTTAATACTAGTTTAAGCATAATACAAATAACTAACCCTTTAACCTAGTTTAAGACCTATGGAGCTACCTCAGGTAGATTTTAAGGGGTTCCTAACACCTTCCCCTTAGAAGAATAAAAATTCTTATCCAAAATCTCACCGGTTAGCAGACCAATAAAGAATATGGCTTTAGTAATTAAATAGGTACCCTAGTATACCTTTAAATATTAGGTGGCAACCCTCTTTAATCAACAACAGAGAAACCACAAGTTGAATCTTATTTTGACTAGTGCAAAATAAGGTGCAACGGTGGGGATGTTATGTGATAGCCTGGGGGCGATTTTATTGATTATGTTTGTGTGGTGGTGCAATAGGGGAATTCTTGTTTGTACTTATGACTTCTTTATGTGTGTCATGAATTTTTACATGATTTGTTGTGTTATTCCTAACATGCTAATCTATGCCTCCGTTATTACTTGATGATTTGGTTTTCAAGATGGATTTACCTACATGGAGTTGCTTTTTCATATTCCGTTGAGTTGTTGGTAGCGTAATGGATTGATGTAAAAATAAAGTTGTTATCATGCATTACTATATTTGATTCTTGAAAAGTTTTCTTGAACGTGTTATTTGGAAATTGATACGGAATCGGATTATAATGTAGCACGTGGTCTTTAACGTGCAAGTGTAATTTATATTGTGGCACGAGGTCCTTGGCGTGCGGGTGTGACATATGTTGTGGCACGAGGTCCTTGACATGTGAGGCTGATTGATAATGTGGGTACGAGGTGCCATATGTGTGCGATTCCATTTAATGACTTATTGTTGAAGCTAATCTTTACTTGTATTAAAATGTTATCACTTATTCTGATGAGATTATAGTTATTGTTTTCTGCTATACTTCTTGTTGCCAGTCTTTGATATATTATACAAGTTATTTGACTAGTGAGTAACTTTCCACTTAAAAACCTCGTCACTACTTCTCTGAGGTTAATCAAGATAATTACTAAGTACATGGGGTCGGTTGTACTCATACTAAACTTTTGTACCTTGCGTGCAGATTCTGGAGTTGAGTAGTTATGGAAGACAGAGCTTTGCATAAAAGACGTACCAGTGTTCCTGATTCGAGCTACCATTTGCTCATGGTAGACTAGGACCTTATTTCTGTTTATGTAACTTTCAAACCGATATTGTATTCAATTCCTTTACCAACTTTGCAAATCTAAATTATAGTGGCTCGTGACTTGTACCACCAGTCCTTGGGATAGTTTTACTGTATTCTTTTGTATTTTTTATTTATCTCATTATAATTGTAGATTATACTATTTGGCTTACCTAGAGGGTTGGGTTAGGTGTCATCACGATATTGGTGGGATGTTTGGTCGTTACAAGTCTGGTCGCACAAGAGAAGCCTGGGCCTTTACAAGGAACGTCGTGCTACTCCACATGCCTCTGTTTGTGCTAGTATTGCCCTGCTTTAACAAGACATCTAAAATGGTTGGTTCAACCTTTGTCTTTGCCCGTTTACTAGAAGAAGTTGTTGCTAACTTCTTCCTCTTGCCCTGAATAATATTTCAACTGCCCCACCAAAAGGCTTCATCGCCTGAGGCAGTAAGGCGGCAGCAGCGACATGATAAATGTCTTGTGAATTCATAGAACTTGGCAAGAAAGCTCACACAACAAGTAAGGAATATCTTGTGAATCCAAAGCACTTGGCAAGAAAGCTAACACAACAAGTAAGGAAGAAAGAAATGGAGAAAGCAAAATAAAAAGATGGTACTGATTATGTGTATATATAGGCAAAAATCAAAGCCAAAAACTCTAAAGGGTCAGGCTCACATCAATCACTAAAAGTAACATTATTACATAGGAAACTTCCACCTACAACAGAGCCTGTGATATTTAGCCACGTGCTGCAAGCATTGATAACAGATTGTGCACATCTCGTCAATCACATATCAAATCACATTATCATGGGTATATAAATGAGCAATCTTTCCTTCCAAGATATTTATCAAGATTTATCATCTTAGGAGTTTTTCACTTCCCAGGTACTTCCTATGAACCACTCGAAAACTAAGGGGACTATGGTATCAGTATCTAAGTAACATGCTAGATTTATGGCTAAATCATGATGAAAATAGCTTTACAAAGCTAAGCTCTTTTTTCGGAAGACCACGCACAGTACATGTGACTAGAGACTATTCGAAGACCACATTTGGCACCCATGACTAGTGATCTCCCTGGCAATGGATGGACCAAACTAGGATTCTCTATCCCGAAGACAGCTTCTCTCAAGAAATGCCTAGGTCTGGGGACTTCGTTCACATTAAATATCTGTAAAATTATAAAGAGAAAATCTCTCATGCACCGGTTCTTGGGTCGTATTTCAAGTCCTTACACTCGTATAAACAATCTTGAAAGGCGGAGACTTGCTTATGTTTTTCAAATAACTTATGCCCCAAAATAAAGAGGAGACGTCTTTTTCATAGGCGGTGAAAATGGTAAAAGGCCCTAAAATGAAACTTTAACCAATTTCGTAAATATTCAATAAGTTCATCCCAAAAACAACCTAGGTTATATCAACCTATAAGACTGCAATAATTATAACTTTTAATATACAAAAAACAAACAATAATAAGTATAATTAAACTGGTCATTTATTACCAAAAGCTCAAAATGCCCACAATACATATAAAATGAAAATACATTACAAAAAGACCTTCATAGGTCTCTTGATCTCAGAAAAGGTGCTTGAGAGGAAGAGAAGAAAGAGATGAAGAAGGTGCAACTGAGAGAACCAGAGGTGAAGGATTTGCTTCATTCCAGGGGACTCAGCGGGCTGAATAAGGTCGCGTCTTTATTTTCTTCTTCGTCTTCATTATCGGACCCTTCGGAGTCATCAGAAGCAGAGGAACTCGTGGGCCTTGCCCTCTCAATAATGTCATCCACCTTGAAAATCTCCTCATCGAAGGACTCAGAACGAATCTTATAGAGGACTTTTTGATGAGCCAACGAGTAGGCATACTTTTTATCCTCTTCTGCCTCATCTCTAGTCGTCTTCAACTTCTAGGAAACATCGACTCGCTGGGATTAGAATTTGTTCCTCTCCATATCAAATATTTTTATAGCCCATTTTAGCTCGTTTACCTCCTTGGACAGCCCCAGCACCAATTCTCCAGGGCCTTCCACTTGGAGATAACCTTGCTCCGTTCTTCAACCAGACTAATATATTGGTCCTCAAACTTCTAGATAATGACTTCAAGGTCCTACACTTTCTGATCCAGATCTCTGAACTTCCATGAAAACTCAAACTCTTGAGCCTCATTCTTCCGCTCCAGTTAGCGGATATTTTCGAAAGCTTCTTTGATCTCTACGGACATAGCTTCCTTCTTTGAATCCCTCTTGGCTAGGGTTTTTGTCAACCTCTAGATCTCTTTTTCTTGCTCACGCCAGATACAACAACAACAACAACCCAGTATAATCCTACTAGTGGGGTCTGGGGAGGGTAGTGTGTACGCAGACCTTACCTCTAGATCTCTTTTTCTTGCTCACGCCAGATAGCATCGCTTTTTTCAATTCTTGCATACAGTTCCGCTGCTGTCAAGTTGAGCAAAAAATAGGCCATTGGAAAAATGAGAAAATAACATGAATCGGAAAAAAAAAAAGATGTTTGGAACTTCACTTTGAAACCAGATTATATTACATAATTTTCTAGGGCTTTCATCAAATCCCTAACCATGTATTCTTATTCCAAGGACCCAATAAAAACTTTGAAGAATGGAATAATCTTTTTGGGCCTACAAAAAATGTTCACATACAAAGGTATTTCTACCAGCACTTGCCTCTTTGGAATAGTAAAATCTTTGGGTTCCGAGCATAGGGATATCTTAGGGCAAGAACTAAAGTACGAATCTACCTCAAACCCGACGGAACTAAGTTTAGGCCCCTCTAGAAGGACCTTACTTGACTCACCTAATCCCTCTCACAGGAGTGTCGTAGTTTTCACTCCGACATCTTTTTTTTTTGTCAGGTCTCCGCTTTGGGGTGATTTTGGCTTGTCATTATTCTTGATGAGAATGGTAGGAGTAGCAAGAGGAAGGAGAAGTTCATCTGCATGGGATCATCCCCGAGCTGGGAAAGAGTTACTGAAGGCAAGACCCGAGGATTGTCTCCCCCCTCTTTCTCTTGAGTCCTCTTTTAAAGCTCTTCGTCTGCTTATTGGGTTTAGGGGCAGAACGCCCTTCTTTGCCGGATTTTCTCTTCGGCAAGGATGACTATTGGACAAGATCAATGACCTCGATCTAAGTTGATGATGATCTCCTAGACCGGGCGCCTGCACCAACAGAAGGGGAGTATCAGAAATCTCAACGAGAAAGAGAAGTTAGAGTACTCTGGGGTTGAAAAATCCATACCGTAACTTTTAAACTCCCATCTTTTGATGGCAGAGATCACTTTCCACGTTCTTACTTGTATCGTCGTCGACTTCAAAAAAACTTTGACCCACTCCTCTAGAGCCGAAAGTGAACCAGTGGCAGAATCCATAGCGGTTGCCCATCATAAAGGTTATAATATTCTAATCTAAAAGGTAAAATAAAAATAAGAAAAAAAGAAAGAAGTTACATTTGAAATTCCACTTCACCGGAAAGGGGAGGTCATTGTTTCTTGAAATATTTGGGTTGGTACTCTAACGAACCTCTCATACCATATACAATCGAAATCTTCCTCTGCATTGGCAATAAGGGTGCAGGTACCCCGATTCACCAACATTATCATCGACCCCTTATAAAGCTTGGGGCAGTAAATTTAGATGAGATGCTTTAGAGTAAAGTTTTCTCGTGCCTTTTTATCAAGGAACTTCAAGCATGCCACTGATCACTACACATCTGGTCCAAGTTGACCTAGGCAAATATTGTATGCCTTGAAAAAGAATACTTCACCATCGGATCGATAGCCAGCTTAAAACCGAGGGTGAACGGGTAAGTAAATACAAACGAGGAACCCTCCCGATGTGTGGTTATGTTCTCATTTTCTTCAGGCAGGAAAATTTGAACCTTATGTTCCCAGGCACAGTCTTTCAGGATTAGCTGAAGGTGTTTTTCTAGTAAAGCTTTTTTTGGAGCACTGCTCCAAGGAACACACGGACTAATAAAATTGATTGTCTACGGGTTTAGCTCCAAGGAACCTCTACAAGTTTTAGCTCGTTGTGCTTTTTCTTTCCTTCGTCAGAGGTTATGTCGGCCTTTCCCTTTTTTGGCAGGGACTGGAACCAATTCCGTTGTGGGCCTGGGAGCCTGAACAAATCTGCCTTCGTCGACGAAGCTGGTGACCCCTCTTCTACCATCGTGGTAGATTTGGTTGCCCTGCCTTTTCTAGTAAGTGTGAACGACTCTTTCACCATCATCTCCTCCACAGCTGCAGTGATTGCGGATAGAGAAGCAATGGTTGTGCTCTTGATGATTGATGTCACTTCATGAGCTCAGACTAAGTACCTTGAAAGCCATTAGAAATGGTGATAAAAAGATAAGGAAAAATGAGAAATGAAAAAGTCGAAGGTTTCTTAGAAACAACAATGAAGTTGCAGGAAAAATTCCAGATAAGATGTTCAAGTAGTAAGAAGAGAGGAAAGGATCGAGTCTTACAGGCAAGGTCATCATGACCTTGGTAATTGTTGTGGTGTCAAAACCCATTGAAGACCGCCACATATCCGGAGATTTAAATAAATGTGATTGGACATCCTTTCAGATTTAAAATGATGATAGTTGCGCGGTAAATTCCGCCTAAAACGTTCTTTTAGAACGTGCCAAAGATCATACCACTCTTCGATAATTCTCGAGAATTATTCGAAAAATGAAAGGACTATCTGTATTAGTAAAATCTGACCTTGACACGTGGAGAGTGCACATGGCGACACCATGTTGCTTGGAATAAGTTTTGCCACGGGGATGAACGAACATAGGATGTTTGCCATCACGAGAATTATCTTTGATCTGGCAGCTCCTTTCTGTGGAGATAGGAGCAGTGCCCGATAAAAGCACTCCAAAGACGACTCCAGGGATCCATTGATAAAGCTATAGTTTGAAGTTTTGCTTGGTCTTCAACTACCTCCAAATTATTCATGATCCACTCATATTCACTATGCCTGACGTTTATCCCATAACCGGCGAGTATATCAGCCACTAAGAACTACCCAGAGCAACGTGTGAGAGTGGAACTAGAGATGTGAACGTTAGGCTTAGGCTATAACTACATGTGGTTCTCTCACTTTTATATTCATTCTGATTTTGTTCTATTTACTCACTCTTATTAGCTACTGTATTTTGCTCTTGTTAAGCCAGGCAGTCAATCTTTAGTTTGCAGTATTGTGGCTCATAAATATTGGGAAAAAATAATAATTTCGCCCAGAAATAATATCCAAGGAAAATAATAATAATAACACAAGATAATAACAACGACACCAACTCTTTTAACGAGGTAAATATAATACCCGAGCGGAGCAATATTACCATTATAATATTACAACTTAGCAGTGTCAATAGACTACTATAATGTTTAAAGAAATAACACTCTTTATTTAAAATACCTCACTACAATATTACTACCACTCACTATTTATCTCACAGACAACAATCTGTGGATTACTCTCACTGCTTTGCTTTCTGCTTAGCTTCTCTTTGTTTTGGTGAATTAAACGGAGAGGGAAGCATCTCTATTTATAGAAAAATTTTCCAACAAACCAACCAATCATATTGGCTCATTCAACAAGCCGCCCAACTTGGCTTCAGCTGCCCACCTGCTTTCTGCCACTTTTTTATCCTTTTCTTTATTTTATTTATGGGTCCCACAAATTTCCCCCTTAATTTTGAATTTTCTTAGTCATTTCAAGTCTTGATCTCAACCTCTGAAAATCTTCGAACTTGAGAAGCTTTGTAAAGATATACGCAACTTGATCATGAGACTTCATATATTTGAGCTCGACTTCCTTCTTGGCAATGCATTCTCTGATGAAGTGATACCTTGTGTCTATATGCTTGCTTCGATCATGATACACCGAATTCTTCACGAGTGCATGTGCGGATTTGTTATCAATACAAATCTCTGTAGTTTCAATTTGTGATAAATTGAGCTCCTTCAATAATCTTCTCAACTAAATAGCATGACATGTACAAGATGTTGCTGCTATATATTCAGCTTCAAAAGTCGAGAGAGTAACAATGGATTATTTCTTTGAACTCCAAGAAATAACAGTATCACCCAAGAAAAATACAAAATCAGTTGTGCTTTTTCTATCACCAATATCTCCCGCATAATCAATATCACAAAATCCCATAAGGTTGAAATCACTAGAAGAAGAATAAAATAGCCCAAAGTCAATCGTACCTTTTAGGTAACGAAGAATTCTTCTAGTGACTTTTAAATGGGTGGAGGTAGGAGCTTCCATGAAGCGGCTTACTAATCCAACTGCAAAGAGTATATCTGGCCTGGTACAAGTCAAGTGACTCAAACTTGCTGCAAGACTTTTGAAAAATGTGGGATCAACATTTTCTCCTTCATCAAACTTGGACAATTTTGTTCCACTCTCTATCGGTGTGTTCACGTGGTTGTAATCGAGCATGTTGAACTTCTTTACGATCTCCTTCGTATAGCTTTCTTGAGAGATAAAAATTTCATCCTCCATTTGCTTCACTTCTAGGCCCCGGTAGTATAACATAAGCCCTACGTCTGTCATCCCGAACTCACGGGATATATCTTTCTTAAAAGTTTCAAACAAAATTGGGTTATTACCCGTGAAAATAACATCATCAACATAAACAAAAACAAGCAAGATATCTCCATTAGTATGAACTTTAAGGTAAAAACCATATTCATGGAGACAACGAGTAAACCCATTGTCTTGAAAATACTTGTCGATACACCTATTCCATGCTCGTGGGACTTGCTTCAATCATATAAAGCTTTCTTCAACCGTAACACTTTATCTTCATAGTTTTTGACCATGAATCCCAATAGTTGTTCGACATAGACTTCTTCTTCAAGATAGCCATTCAAGAAGGCTAACTTAACGTGCTGACTTGACGTCTAGTTGATGGATCTTCCACTTCATTTGCGCCGCCAAAGAGATCAGCAAACGAATCGTCTCCATATGGGCAACAGGTGCATAGACTTCTTCATAGTCAATGCCTTGCCTTTGCTTGTAGCCATTAGCCACAAGTCGTGCTTTGTATCTCTCCACATCTCCAGCAGCATTCTTCTTTGTCTTGTATACCCACTTTACTCCAATTGCATGATGACCCTTGGGAAGAGTTATTAACTCCCAAGTGTTGTTCTTCTCTATTGACTCGATCTCCTCCTTCATGGCTTGTCTATATCTTTTATCTGTAATATCTTCATCAAAGTTCATTGGTTCACTGTCAGCAAAGAGACAATATAAAAAATCAAAATTAGTAACTTCTTTTGTGCCATCACAGAGCTCTTGAATGCTCCTTGTTCTTTGCGGTTGCTCATTTGAACTTTGTTGAGAAGAAGGAGATGCAATATTAGTTGGAGAAGGAGGTGGAGTTGTATCCTGCACAAGTTCCACGGTCTCTGGTTCTTCTTCATCGCCAAAGCATGGAAGAAAATCATATGAAGTTTCTTCCTGAGCTTCCCAATTCCATGCAAATTCTTCATCAAACTCAACATCACGAATCACCACCATCTTGCCTCTACTTGGGTTGTATATCTTGTAGCATTTTGAACTTGTATCATAGCCAACAAATATATTCTTGACACTTCGATCATCAAGCTTCGCTCTCCCTCGATGTGGCACATGAGCATACGCTATGCTCGCAAAGATTCTCAAGTGCTTGACACTTGGCTTTCTTCCACTCCATGCTTCTTGAGGGGTTTGATCTCTAACATTCTTTGTTGGAGACCTGTTGTTCAAATAAACTTCACAAGATATAGCTTCTGCCCAAAATTTCTTGGGCATATTTTTAGCTTTTAACATACATCTAGCCATATTAAGAATTGTTCTCTCTCTGCAACTCCATTTTGTTGGGGGTGAATAAGGTACCGTTAGAGGACGACGAATTCCATAAGACTGACAGAAGTCATTAAATTATTTTTGAAGTGAATTCGCCTCCTCTATCGGACCTTAAAGCTTTTATTTTATAGCCACTTTCTTTCTCCACAAGTACTTTAAAATTTTTAAAAGTAGCAAAAGCTTCAGATTTTTGGTTCAAGAAATAAACCCAAGTCTTTCTACTAAAGTCATCAATGAAAAGTAGAAAGTATTTACTTTTACCAAAGGAAGGTGAATTGATTGGTCCACACACATCAATGTGAACAAGCTGAAGCGGTTTAGTTGATCTTGACATGGCCTCCTTTGGAAAACTCCTCTTTGCATGTTTTTCAAGAAGACAAGCTTCGGACAATTGATTGGGATGCTTGATTGATGGTATCTCATGTACTATGTTATTTTCTCCCATTGATTTGAGTGCTTTAAAATTCAAGTACCCAAATCGCATGTGCCAACACCATGATTCATCTTGCACATTATCCTTCAAACACTTTGCATCAATTATTTTAAAATTAAGAGAAAATAACTTATTCTTTGCCATATGCACTTTAGCAATTAGAATTTTACCTGAATCTCTAAGCCAAAGATGTATATTTTTCATGTGGATGTCATATTCCTTTTCAAGAAGTTGGCCCAAACTCAAAATATTACTTTTTAATTTTGGCACATAATAAACATGTTGAATTAGCTTGTGACTACCATCTTTATAGGAGATCAGAATCATACTTATCCCTTCGATTTGAATCTTTGAGGCATCTCTAAAGGACACATTACCTCTCACCGTGTTATTAATCTCCATAAATTTCTATTTGCATCCACACATATGATTGCTTGATCCATTGTCCAAATACCACGAGCTGCAATCATCCTTGTCTTCTTCCTTGAGTGTCATCAACAACGTTGACTCATATTTTTCTTTCTTGTCGTCAACAAGGTTAACTTTTTCTTCAACATTGCGACGACATTCCCAAGAGTAATGGCCAAATTTATGACAATTATAACACTCAATTTTTGATTTGTCATACCTTTGTTTATTATTTTCTGGTAGTAGCCACGTCCTCCTCTTCCTCTATGTCCACGACCACGACCTCTGAATGTCTGGTGGATTTTAACTTCATTGTTGAAGTTGTTACCGTTACTTCTTCCTCTTCCATGACCACCATGGCCTCGTCCCCGTCCATTCCCTCGATATCTCTTTTCATCTCCATAATCCTTGAAGGATGCCTGAGTTTTAAGAAGTTGCTCCAATGGCATTTCTTATCTCCTTTTGATCTTTTCTTTGTGGGCATGTAAAGAGCTCTCCAATTGCTCTACCATCATAGTCTAAATCATTAGACTCCTCAATAGCACACGGACATCTTCTATGTCCTCCCCGTATCTTCTTAGTTGATTTACAACAGCCTTCACTTTTGTACAATAATCCAAAATGCATTTGGATTCTTTCATTTTTAAAACTTCAAAATCAGCCCTTAGAGTTTGAAGTTTTACCTTCCTCACCTTGTCAACTCCTTGAAGAGAATTTTGTAAAATCCCCAAGCTTACTTTGAGGTGGTAGCATCTGTCACCTTCTCAAACATGGCATCATCCAAACATTAGTGGATGAGCGTGAGAGCTTGTTGATCCTTCTTCCTCGTCTTTGCCAAGACCTCTTTTTCTTTTTGAGGCAGAGCTTCCTCATTATCGGGTTTTCAATACCCTCTGTCTACGATTTTTCATACATCATGAGAGCCAAGAATGGCTTTCATACGTAGACACCATTTCTCATAATTATCTTTTGTGAGACGGGGGTACTGAAAAGATAGCGGACCATTATTCATCATGGCTCTGATACCACATTGTTGGAAAAAAATAATAATCCCGCCCAAAAATAATATCCACGGAAAATAATAATAACAAAAGAAAATAACAACGATACCAACTCTTTTAACGAGGTAAATATAATGCTCGAGCGGAGCAATATTACCACTATAATATTACAACTTCGTAGTGTCAAGAGAGTACTACAATTTTAAAAGAAATAACACTCTTTATTTAAAACACATCACTACAATATTACTGTCACTCACTATTTATCTCATAGACAACAATCTGTGATTACTCTCACTGCTTTGCTTTCTGCTTAGCTTCTCTTTATTTTGTTGTATTAAACAGAGAGGGAAAATCTCTATTTATAGGCAAATTTGCCAACAAACCAACCAATAATATTGGTTCATTCAACAAGCCGCCCAACTTGGCTTCAACCGTCCACCTGCTTTCGGCCATTTTTTCATCCTTTTCTTTATTTCATTTATGGGTCCCACAATAAATAATCTCAATAAGATTATTCTTTCTTTTTTTATTGCTTATTGCTTACTTAGCTTAGCCGTTATTTATTCAACTAAAGCTCTGGTTTCAACTAAAGCTCTAGCTTAGCCGTGATTTATTCAACTAAAGCTCTGGTTTGAATCGATTGTATATAAATTTAATTGATTTATCCTAGGTTTAAAAAGAAAATAGGGTGAAAACATTTGTCCTAAAAGCTATCTGCATATTGCTTCATCTATAAGATGTGAAATTTCCCATGAAAAAGAGTAAACAAGAAAAGGCATAAATATTGCAGAACATTCGCTGAAGACAACCACCGCATATGTACTTTGGCAAATGAATCCAGGAGCGCATTAAAGCTTTGTTTAGGCAAAAAACAATAGTGCATATTTTAGAATGTTGGGGTATTTGACTATACTTATAGGAAAAGGATACTTTAGTGTTTTTGAGTAGTACAGTTAGATAATTACTTTTTCAAATATTTTCTCATATTAAATTTTGAAGATAGTCAAATTTACTTACTAGTAAGAATACTTACGAAACATTGATTACCTAATCAAAGTTGCATTATTATGTTGACCCAAAAAAAAAAGAACCCAGAAAAAAGCAGTCCGATCCAAATTAACGCATATGATTAGCTCAGAAAGGCAAAAGCTACATAGTTCTCCTTTTATTTCCCAAAAGTACAAGAACTTGCCGCTCTTACATCATAGTTACATACATAACAGTTGCCATTACATCATAGAAGAAAGATGACCCCATAAGGTCCTCGTTTTATTAAGGATGCTTTTTTTAGCTTACATAGGAGTAAAAAGCAAAACTATTACACTTTTCGTTTTAATTAAGCAGCAGCAACTCTCTCGGATGAGCGAGCTCTTCCTGAAGAGCGGAAAATGAGAGTTTCCTCCCTGTTGAACTTGAGCCTCCTTGCCTCATCCCTTGAAATCTGGTATGAGTTGGCGATCACATCCACAGGCAGTCCCCTGATAGCAGAAGTGCGGCCGCTCAGAGTGTTGATCATGGCATTGTCATTGGTGTTGAATTCTACCCACTCACAACCTTCGGTCTCAGCGTGTTTCACCACAGCGTAGTTCTGTGGCACCACAACAACCTGTCCCTGTCGGACTCTGTCATCTAGCACTGCTTGTCCTCTGTGATCCACTATCTGGATCCTTGATTCTCCCTTTGTTATGTAGATCACCTTGTGTGCATTGGTGACCCAGTGTGGTGCCATGATTGAATCCTGCCCCATTAAATGATAGTAATCAGTCTACATAAACTAGTGATAAATAATGATGTAAATTGTCTCATAGGGCAGGGCCCCCAATTATCAACCCAAGTGATTTTTTAACCCAATTAGCAATTGGTGGCTTACTCTGTAAAGAACTCCCCTGGCAGCGCTAAGTCGGAGGAAGCTGAGGATTGGCAGAGTGAGACTGTTAACAGCGGTGAAGCGTCCGGCATGTGGGTTGTAGATATCAGCACGTGAGGGATTGTCAATGTTCTGCCTGACTTTAGCGGAGCAGATGGTTTCCTCAATTCCGTTCATGCGAGGACCATATTGTCCTTGCTCTTGTCGCTCCTCCCTCTCCTCTTGTTCCTGAGAAAATGGTGGCCTCACAACTCTGAGTCCTTGCTGAATGTTAACAATGTGGCCTCTCTGGTCGTCCTGTCCTTGAAGTCTCCTTGCTATCTCCCTGTCTACGCCAAATGCCTCGGCCAAGACCTCTACGTCAAAGCCATTGAAAACATTTCCAGATTGGAATTGTTCCCTGCGCAAGCTGCGGCCACCGTACTGTCCCTGTTGCTGTTGTTGCTGTCCTTGTTGTGGGTTTCCAGCTATGAAGAACCTCTGCAAATAATGAAAATCAGATTTAATAATTAACCAATACTATGGAACCAATACTATGGTACTATGGTTCTGTTACGTACCCTTGAAGTTCGACCAAGCTGGTTGGCATTGTTACTGCTATCTTCAAGAACAACAAGAACAAGCTCCTCATTTCCTTCGTTATAAACCCAGTGAGCAGCTCCAGCAGGGAAAGCAATAATGTCACCCTGCCTAAACTGTCCAATTCTCTGGTGGCGATCTTGGAATCTTGAACCTGCACCCCTTTCACCTTGCTGCATTTGCTGGGATGACTGGAATGTTTCTGGGCATCCAGATTGCATGATGCCATAAAATCCCCGACCTGAACATTAATTACCCACACAAAAATGTTAATCAATCAATGCAAATTAAATACAATTACCAATTATGAGAAATCAAAAAATTACTAATATATGTACCCCGTTCAACATAGGCAAGTAGGGGAGTGTTAACATAAGAAGGCAACAGCATTCCCCTAGACTGGATGACGTGGCGAATTAGGGAGACGCCAGCACATTGAAACTGCTGGTTATTTGGGTCCCATAACTCAGTGACTCCAGCTTCGGCTTGAATGCGGACGGTGGGTTCCTGAGGGCTAAGTCTATTGAGTTGGCACTCGCCTTGCTGCTGTTGGTATCTTTGCTGAGCAAAGGTACCGTGCAATACCAGAAGGAAACTCAAGGAGAAATAGAGCCAGTTAGAAGCCATGATTTAAGATATTAAAGTATTGCTGATGGGAAGTGGCGATTGGAAATTGATAGTATTTATAGGAGGAAGAGGTACGTAAGGGATTGACACATAGCAGAATGTAAGAGAAGAGCTCTGCCATTTTGCGCTTTGCATGGCTATCAAAGCATGCTGCTTTACACCTAATAAGTCTGCCTCATGCATTCGGAGTTTAGGTGGCTTCTTCCTTCTGAGAACAAAACAAATAGGAGTTTTGTTTTAGAGTGATTTGTTTTACTCTGAATTGTTTTATCCAGTGAATGTGAAATCCATAAACATCAATGAGTCTACTACTCCATTATTAACGAGGTAACTTGATCTTCACCCCTGTTGTATTGTCATTATAATCTAATCTTTTATGGCAAATTATTTATTTTAATTTTCAGTTACATATTAAATTTTTGTATCAATTATTTATTGTTACAGGCCAAGTTAATCTGATGGTTAAAGAAAATTTAAACAAACATTATATGAAGGTTAAACACTATCGTTTGTTCATGTGTTAATTATGTGAGGATTATAATATTGAAATTGTTTATGCATGAATTAATGATTAAGGATTGTTACATGATGATTAACAATGAAGGGATCAGTATACATGGAATCATGGATACTCTAAAAGTGTATTTTTATTTTTAAATAGTTTAATCCCTACGTTGATTAATTAAACGCAAATTGCTTCTCTGCAAAAGTACATTTTCAAAAATACTTTTCAAAATAAACAGATTTTAAAAGCGGTTACAACTTGACCCTCGATAACCAGGGGTGGGCGTTCGGACAGTTCGGATTTAATATAAAAATTTCCGTTTGAATATTGGATTTTTGGATTAAATAAATGACAATCCAAATCCAATCCAAAAAAGCTCGAATTTGATAAAAAAAAATTAAGTTCAGTTTTTTATTAATCGGTTTGGATATTTTGGATTCTCGGTTTTGAGCCTATTCGTTTAGATGTTTCTTCTTCTTACAAAAACAAATATCTAAATAAAGTATTCATGTTAAATTACCTAAAATGTTCCTCATTCTCACCACAATCGTCCAAATAACGTATTCAAGTAATGAAATCATTATTAAGAAAATACAATAAAGACATCATTAAGGTCGATAGAAGTAGCAATAGTAAAACTATGTCCAAATTGAAAGTATTCTGAAAGTAACTTAGTAATTAATATTGAATTTATGAGATAATGTCTAATGGGTAGGATATTTGACTAATTACTATCGGCATATGGATAATGAATTAAATATAAAGGATAAAAAAATTGGATTTTCGGATATCCAAAAATCTCATGTACCAAATCCAATATCCAATTCGAAATTCAAAAAAATTTAAAAAATTAAATCCGAAATCCAATTCGTAATTCGAAAATCTAAACCAAAAATTCGGATTTTGATTTGGATTTCAAGTTTGCTCAAACTATGCCCACCCTTATCGATAACCGAATAATATATTATTACAAAACAGTAAAAATCAGTGCTAAAAAATAGTGTGGGCTTGCAAGATGGGTGAGATTTAATTCTTGTTAAGACAGCCTGGATCCAATTTCTTCCTTAATATAAAGAAGGATCTTTATTGAAGATTCTCATTATGAAAAGTTCTCGACTAAACTAAGGCCTACGGCAAAGGAACTGGACAGGCTCTTTAGAAAAAGACCGTCTTTTCTATCTTTTCTACAGGGAATTCCTTCTTTCAATTTCGAATAACCTGGTACCTTAAACGGATGAAGAGCAGATAAGGAGAAGAGCAACAACAAATCAGTTTTCGGAGTCAAATATTTCCGGTGCAATCTTACTTAGCTTTTGCTCAATTGTCAGTTTAAACAGTCTTAAATATTTTTTTTTTTAAAAAAGTGCCAAATTTGCCCCTCTATTATTCGAAAAAAATTTACATTTGTCTTTGTTATTGTTTACTCAAATAACGGATAATAATTGAATTTATACACGGTTTTAAGGATACGTGATATAGCTTTCCTTGGTCTCGTTCGATCTCTATCTTGCTCGGTCTCGATCTTGGCCAGTCTCGATCTTGACCGATCTCGATTTTAATCGATCTCTGGGTCACGAGCTCGGCAATCTAACTTTCGCACCATGGTTCGATATAACACGAGTTTGAACCTTGTCCTATCATGTTCTAGTCTCGATCAGTCATATGAAAGGCAAGCCCGGTTTTGACCTTATACAGATAGTCCCCTCGTTCCTCGGAAAGAAGATGACGAGAAACGATATAAATTTTCGAGCTCCGTCTCGACGGGTAATGACGTAAACGACGAACGTCACTGGTACACCCGATCACGATGTAAGCAACAACTCGAAATATCACGTCGGTCCAGTTATCAATATATTAAATGCCTATCAGTCGCTGGTCGGCCACTACCGGTTATGAACCGTCACCAGCAAGCTATAAGTACCCGTGCTTTTTCTCATTCAAACTTTTTACGTGCAAAGCTCTTCCTACTCTTGCTTTTTCTTCAAAAATCACTTTGCTTTACAACTTTTGCACCCAAATTTCTTGAATTTTCATCAATTCGCATACTATCTTAATTCTTTTTTCTCATGTTCTTCAATGGCGAAAACTTCAAAGACCGAACTGCAAAAGGAGGCTGCTTCTTCATCATGGCCCACCGGCGGTGAGGCTGCGGCGGAACCCCGCCCAGAGAAATTCGTTCCGACAGGGTGCCTGACTGTTACTGATTTTAGGGTCGAAAATGCCTCCTTGGTACCGGGCCGATGCGAGCCGGTCTCGAGGTACATATGCACAATCACTGAAAAACTCCTCGCTAGGGTTAAACAGGACTGCAACTGGTTCAATATGCATGTGGTGGTTCCTTCGCCCGAGGAATCGATCATTACTCACGTGGAGGGGATTTTCTAAGTGTTTACACTTACCCCTTTACGTTGGGTCCCTTAGACCCCATCATCATTGCCTTTTGCAATAGGTATGATGTGACCCTCGGCCAGATCCACCCCTCCTTCTAGAGAATAGTGATTCTCCTCCGATATTTTGTAAGCAAAATCGAGGGATGTTCCTTTACCCTTGACCACCTTATGTGCCTCTACAGTCCCCGACTCTATCGAGGAGGGCTGATTAAGCTTGCTCGCCAAGCCAGTAAGCCTCCGTTCTCGAGCATAGATGAATATCGGGACCGAGGTTAGATGGGCCGATTTGTTCGAATAAGGACTTCAGAACTGATCCCTGCTGAAGACATGTCATTTTCTGAGAAATGGAACATAAAACGTAAGTAGTACTTCGCTTTGAAGGTTTAATCTCGTTGCTTTTCTTCTTATTTCTTTCTCCATTGATATTTTTTGGCATCGCAACTGTGGCCCGGATGTCGGACCCAATTTCGGAACTTAAAAATGGGTCAAAGGCCTTGTGTTACAGAAGTCGTACTCAGAGCGTGCTTGCATGGATTTGTCTAAGGGTCGATGGGAGGCCCGCAATCAAGGTAAGTTTCCTTCTTAGAATGGTGATCGTTCGGGCTTTTTCTCGAGCTTACTCATATTTTTTCCTTTCTAAGCCAAGGAAAGGATGTTGCAATGAGGCCCCCATCTGGTGACGAAGAAGTCTTTTCCTACCCCCTGCTCCGAAGCAGGCCAAAGAGAAGAAGAGGAAAGGGGCTACGAGTTCCTCGGGCTCGCAAAAAAAAAAAGACTGGTGAGGAGGTCTCGCAAGCCCGGGGGGACACCGGTGCTATGTCTTCGGATTGAATCCGCCGATTAAGGGACGAGTCCGAAGAAGAAGAGGAAGTTAATTCAAAATTGGTGGCCAGTGTGCGGGCCGGCGTCACCGTACATGAGGTTCTCGAATCGGCGAGCGCTAAAGTTGAAGCATCCCAACATGAGGAGGTCGGTGAGAGAGCTCAAGTTGAAGCTTCCGAGCCAGAAAGGGTCGAGCCCATTCCGCCCCAAGATAGAGGGGTCGAGAGAGAGAGAGCGGGGAAAGTGCCTCAATAAACGAACTTAGAGCGGTCGACCTCGGCGGGTCTCCTTACATTTCGGATGCCATGATCCGTGAGGCCGGTATGTTGAGTCCTCAGGGGGTGACCGATATCCACGGCTTCTTGGATGGGGTTGTTCCGCTGCTTTGGAAGAGGTCACCGGGCTCGGTGACCTGCCGGTATCAAGGAACGAATCGTCGTCGGGCGCTATCGGTCTATTTAATGAAGCCCAACAAGTATTAAATCGGGTAAATTGGCGTGCCTTTTCTTTCTCATATATTCTAACTTTTAAAGTTGTAAATAACCATAACATCTTCCCTTATGCTTGTAGGCTTCGGTGCTGCATCACAAGGCTTTTCTCCGATATCAGGAGGAATTGACTCATCATGAAGCGTGGTCCGGGACCTCGCTGAGAAAAGTGACACCTACAAGCTTCTCAGTGAGAAGCTTCAGGCCGATGTAATAACGGCTCAGGACGAGCATGCAGAGATGGCCGAGCAGGTATTCCGAGTGCTTCACGATAGTGAAGATGAATTGGATATAGTAAATAACGATCCAATCCTATAGGTCCGTCAGAGACTCGAACAGTTCGGGCAGCTTCAGAAACAAGTAGATACAATACAAGTCGAGGCTGAAGAGTTCAAGAAGAATATGGATATTTTAGCCTCGAAAAATGAAGCCGTCCAATCACAGCTGCAATCGGCCGAGACCCAGTTCCAAGATGCAAAAGAGAAGGCCTCGGTGCAGGTCAAAAAAATGAAGGAGCTTCAATCTCGATTGGACTTGGCTGTTTCTGAAAAGGCAAACTTGGCTAGCGAACTCGAAGTGACCAAATATGAGGTGGACGTGGCCAACACCAAAGTTGATGCCAAAGTGGTCCAATTTAAGGTCGATGTCGAGGCCATCCAGGCGAAGGCTAAGAGCATGGTGAATCATGCAAAATGGCAAGCTCGAAGGGAAGCCCTCGAGAGAGTTCACGCTCAGGGCTTCGATGTTATGGCCGAAATCAAGAACGCCAAAGCAGAGGAAACCAGGACCCAGAAGCTGGCTTTTCCTGAGGAAGACTCCAATAGCTTAACCAAATCTGAAGACGGGGAAGATCCCGGGGATGGCGATGTTACCCCCAATGAGGACCAGGCCACTTAGGCCTTTATATTTTTGCTTTCTTTAGCATATTTTTAGGCCGTTTTAACCATTGTAAATTTTTGTATTAGGCCAATCCGACCTTTATAAAAATTATTATTATATATAAGGCTTTTCTTCCCCTTTCGGCTTTCAAATTTTTTCTTTGCTTTATTACTTGTATTCATAAAGGTCGGAATGCCTTAGACTGAAATAATGAGGTTGTGTTCGAGGGTTCGAATAAATCTTACTTTTATTGCCTTTCTGGGTTAAGGCATTGTTGGGGTTCGATGTTACCGAAGATTTTGCCCCGAAAATATCTTGAGTCAATGACTTTGTCGAGGACAGCCTTTAGAATCGGCTGTGAAAAATTTTCTCTTTTTCGAAGGCTTATTTTTGTTACGGGTCTCGGATGTCTCCGAGCCGTGTTAAATTGGCTGTAGCCTTTTAGTTCGGAAACTACCCATTGGGCTTATTTTTCCGAGTCATCTGGGCTTGCCCGAGATAACAGTCCCTGATTGGGGTGGTCGTGGCCTTTTAGAAATTGGGGAGTTGCCTAAAAGGTCTTTTGCTCCCGAGGACCGATGACTTGGGTTGTTTGCGTTGGGGTGGCCGTTCGCATTCTGGTTATGTATTGTCCTTGGGCTTGTTATTTTTCGGAAGTACGGAGTTCTTTAAAGGGATGTAAAGAGGAAAAATTTTAAAACATAAGATGATTGCAAGGTAAGTACTTCTCTTTATTCTCGATCGAAATAATCATACATGTGTACATGTTTTATGCTAGGGCTCGAGCAATCTATATGGGCACGGTTCGTTTTGACCGTTTGGCCCGCATAATAAATTATTTTTTATTGAGACCCTCCCTTTATGAAGCAGTTTCCTCGCTAGAGTTGATACTCGAAGACAATGCATATCCGAGAGTAGCCCCTCAGTATTCAAGTTTGATTGCAAAGTGACCTCGTATATTGTTGAATTGATCTTCGATGCGGATTTATAATTAGGCTCCATTCTAAATTAGCACAATTCATGGTTGCCTCGTTAAAAACCTCACCGAAAAACCCATTTCGGACAAAATCGGTCTAAGAAAAAAAGAGTACAACATGTGCTTTCATACATAAAGACTTTATGTCATTCGCCGAAACATCCATCGTCGTTTCTTGTTGACCACCTGCAAGTGTTAGTTTGAAAAATAAAAAAGGAAATGGAAAAGGAAATGAAAAAAGGTCGTACCTTAGCAGTAATACCGTTTTAGGTGAGATATATTCCAATTGCTCCGTAGTTGTTATCCATTCATTGTTCCGAGCTTGTAGGACCCTTTTCAACCTCGAGAATTTGGTACGGTCCTTCCCAATTCGGACCCAATTTCCCTTCATTCGGATTCCGGGTGTTGAGGGTGACTCTCCTTAGCACTAAGTCTCCGATATTAAAATATCGAAGATTAGCTCTTGGATTGTAATATCTCTCGATCTATTACTTTTGGGAGGTCAATTGGATGAGGGCAGCTTCATGCCTTTCATTCAATAATTCTAGGCTCGTATTCATGGCCTCGTTGCTTGATTCCTTTGTTGCATATCGAAACCGGATACTCGGCTCTCCAATTTCGATCGGTATTAGAGCTTCGGCAGCATAGACTAATGAGCATGGGGTAGCTCCGGTACTGGATTTCAAGGTTGTGCGGTATGCCCAAAGAACTTCGGGCAGAATTTCCTTCCACTTTCCTTTAGCGTCGGTTAGCCTCTTCTTAAGATTTTGGATGATGGTTTTGTTGGTCGATTCGGCTTGCCCATTCCAGCTAGGATGATAAGGTGTTGATAGGATTCTTTTGATCTTATGATCTTCGAGAAATTTGGTTACTTTGCAGCCGATGAACTGTTTCCCGTTATCACACATAATTTCTGACGACATCCTAAATCGACATATGATGTGATCCTAAATGAAGTCGATGACTTCCTTTTCACTAACTTTCTCGAAAGCCTGTGTTTCAACCCACTTAGAAAAATAGTCAGCCATAAACAAAATAAATTGAGCTTTACCTGGTGCTCATGGAAGTGGCCCAATGATATCCATTCCCTACTTCATGAATGGCCACAGTGACAAGACCGAATGGAGTAGTTCCCCGGGTTGGTGAATCAATAGTGCATGTTTTTGGAATTTGTCACATTTTCGAACGAACTCCTTCGCATCTTTTTCCATGTCTATCCAATAATAGCCATCTCTGATTACCTTTCGAACCAATGATTCGGCACCAGAATGATTTCTGCAAGTGCCCTCGTGAACTTCCCTCAAAACATACTCGGTGTCTCTTATTCCCAGACATATCGCTAGTGGACCATCGAAGATTCTTCTGAACAAGGTTTCGTCTTCGAATAAGGTGAATCGTATTTCCTTTGTGCACAGGGCACTCGATTCTTTTGGATCTGAGGGAAGCTTTCCGGTTTTCAAATACTCTATGTATTTATTTCTCCAATCCCAGGTAAAGCTTGTGGAGTTTATTTTGGCGTGGCCTTCTTTGACTACTAACCTCGTGAGTTGCACGACGGCCCCCGAATTGAGCGCGTTGTCTTCGACTGATTACCCTAAGTTTACTAGGATATCGGCCTCACTATTCTGATCTCGAGGCACATGTTGCAAAATCCACTCCTTAAATTGGTGCAAAGTTACTTGTAACTTATCTAGGTATCTTTGCATTCGTTCTACCCTAACTTCGAAGGTTCCATTAACCGATTCACCACGAGGAGGGAGTCGCATTTGGCTTCGATCACCTCTGCTCCCAAACCTTTGGCTAGTTTGGGACCTACAATCATGACCTCATATTCGGCCTCATTGTTAGTCAATTTCACAGTTCTAATAGATTGTCTAACCACGTTGCCTATGGGCAGTTTTAGTACTATACCGAGTCTGGGCCCTTTTGCGTTTGAAGCACCATCAGTAAAGAGGGTCCAAATTCTCGATGACGTACCCGAGTTTACCAACAGCTCTCTTTCAACTTCGGGTACTAGGCCGGTGTGAAGTCAGCCACAAAGTCTGCCAAAATTTGAGATTTAATGGTTGTTCGGGGTTGATATTCGATATCATACCCGCTGATTTCTACGTCCCATTTAGCCAACCTCCCCAAAAGCTCAGGCTTATGCATAATATTTTAAAGTGGATAAGTTGTTACAACACATATAGGGTGACATTGGAAGTACGGTTTTAGTTTCCTAAAGGCGCTTATCAAAGCGAGCGCCAACTTTTCGAGGTTGGGATACCTAGTTTAGGCCTCACCTAAGGTCTGGCTAATGTAATAAACTGGAAATTGTGTACCTTGTTCTTCCCGGACTAGGACTCCACTTACCGCTATCTCTGATACTGCCAAATATAAGTACAGTTGTTCTCCTGCTCTCGGCGTGTAAAGAAGTGGCGGGCTCGATAAGTAACGTCTAAGCTCTTCCAAGGCATGTTGGCCTTTTGGGGTCCATGTGAAGTTATTTTTCTTCTTCAGCAACGAAAACAATCGATGTCTCTTATCGTAGGACCTCGAGATGAATCGCCCCAGGGTAGCTATGCGCTCGGTTAACCTCTGCACGGCCTTTACGTTGTCTACTACCATGATGTCCTCAATAGCTTTGATCTTGATGGGTTTGATCTTGGTTCCTTGGTTGGATACCATGAATCCAAGAAATTTGCCTGACCCGACCCCGAACGCGTATGTTTTTGGGTTCAGCTTCATGTTGTGTTTCCTCAATATACTGAAGGTTTCCTGTAAATGCTTCAAATGGTCCTCTGCTCATAGGGACTTAACTAACATATCATCTATGTACACTTCCATAAATTTCTCTATTTGTTCTTCGAACATCCGATTTACTAGGCGTTGGTACGTGGCACCAGCATTGTTTAATCTAAATGGCATTACGTTATAGCAGTAGGTTCTATACTTAGTGATGAACGAGGTCTTCTCCTGATCATCTGAGTTCATTTGTATTTGGTTGTACTCAGAATAGGCATCGAGAAAACTGAGGATCTCGTGGCCGATCGTGGCATCGATCATGCAATCGATATTAGGCAAAGGAAAAGAATCCTTAGGGCATGCTTTATTTAGATCTTTGTAATCTACACACATTCTAAGTTTTTTTCCTTTTTTAGGGACTACCACTACTTTTTCTAACCATTCAAGGTATTTTACTTCCCGGATGGACCCTATTTTAAGAATCTTGGTTACCTCGTCTTTGATGAAGGCCTGATTGATCTCGGATTAGAGTCTTCTTTTATGCTTCATCGGATAGAACTTCGGGTCCAAGCTTAGTTTATGGGTGGTGATTTCCGATGTGATCCTTGTCATGTCGAGATGGGACCAAGCGAAACAATCTATGTTAGCTATAAGAAATTGAAAAAGTTTTTTCCTGAGCTCGGGAGTTAACCCCGTGCCCACGTATACCTTTTCTTCGGGAACATGTTCGATTAGTATGACTTGCTCCAGTTCTTCGACCGTTGATTTGGTGGCGTCGAAATCATCGGGGATTATGAAGGATCGAAGAACCTCGTAATCGTCGTCTTCGTTAATCCCTTGCTTGTTCGATTGGGTCAAGGCTGGCATCGATGATTGCTATTTGGCTTCTTGTTTCGCTTTCGAACCTGAGTCCCTTGTCGATAAGAATGTTGATATCGGAATTACTTCATCGACGGCAAACATCTCCTTTGCGGCGGGCTGCTCCCTATAAACTGTCTTTATCCCTTCTGGTGTCGAAAATTTTAATACCTAGTGAAGGGTCGAGGGCACAACCCTTATGTTTTGGATCCATGGTTTCCCAAACAGGGCATTGTATCTCATGTCTCCTTCGATCACATAAAACTTGGTCTCCTGGATAGTACCGGCCATGTTTACCGGTAACGTTATTTCTCCCTTAGTAGTTTCACAAGCCCTGTTGAATCCGTTTAACACTCGGGCCGCAGGCACGATTTGGTCCTATAGGCCGAGTTATTCTACGACCCTCGGTCGAATGATGTTGGCCGAACTACCTGGATCAATCAACACATGTTTAACTCGAGTTTGATTCACGAGTACAGAAATTACTAGAGCATTATTATGGGGTTGTATGATTCCTTCTGCGTCCTCGTCATTAAAAGATAAAGTTCCTTCTGGTATGTAATCTCGAGTCCATTTTTCCCTTGTGATTGGTACTTTGGTGCGCTTTATCATTAGACCTTGAGGAACATCGACCCCTCCGATGATCATATGAATGACGTATTGGGGCTCATCTTGTTCATTCTGTTTATTGGAATCCCTATTTCTGAAATGATTCTTAGTTCTGTCGCTCAAAAATTCTCGAAGATGCTCGTCATTGAATAACCGCGCTACTTCTTCTCTCAATTATCGACAATCCTCCGTTCTGTGGCCATGTGTGCCATGATAATTGCATATTTGGTTGGGATCCCTTTGTGTTGGATCGGTTTGTAAAGGCCGAGGCCATGTAGTATCTTTGATACGTCCGATAGCCGATACGATGACGGATGCATCGACGTTGAAGTTATATTCTGACAATCGTGGTGCTTCTTTAGGTCCGGTATGCCTGTCGAAACCATTATTGCTCATGATCCCTCGAGAGCTCTGGCCTCGATCATTTCTCCTTTCACCTCGTACTGTGTTGCGCCCAGGTTCGTTGCCCCTACGATCTCCATTATACGGCTAGTATTGATCCCTGTTTGACCTTGGTTCTCGGTCGATATCCCTCTTAATTTTGTCGACGGGTCTGATAGGATAAACGGACCCAGGAGGAGACCTAAGTTGGTCATCTTCGACCCTGATCTTCAATTGATACTGATTATGTACATCGGCCCAAGTGACAACCGGGTATTCTATCAAATTGTGCTTCAACTGCTGCGAAGCCACCGAGCTTCGAACATTGAGTCCTTGGGTAAAAGCTTGAACTGCACAATCGACGGTGATAGGTGGTAGGTCCATTCATTCCATTAGGAATCGAGACACGAATTCTATGAGCATTTCGTTGTCCTTCTATCTTACCTTGAAAAGGTTTGATTTCCTGGTTTCGACCTTAATGGCTCCGGCGTGTGCTTTTACGAAAGAATCGTCAAGCATAGCAAAAGAATCAATAGAGTTAGGTGGTAAATTGTGGTACCATATCATAGCCTCATTTGACAAGGTCTCCCCGAATATTTTTAGTAACACATATTCGATTTCGCCGTCCTCTATATCATTCCCTTTAATTGCACATGTGTAAGAGGTGACATGCTCGTTTGGGTCAGTCGTTTCATTGTACTTAGGAATCTCAGGCATGCAAAATATTTTGGGTATCGTCTTCGGAGCTGCACTCGGAGGAAAAGGTTTTTGTACGAACTTCTTGGAATCCAAGCCCTTCAATATCGGAGGTGCTGATGGGATTTTATCTACCCTAGAATTGTAAGTTTTCACCTTTTTGTTGTTAGCCTCGATCTTCTTCTCCCATGATTCTATCCGTTTCGTCAGCTCCTTAAGCATCTTTATAACTTCGGAGCTAGCCCTCGATTCACGTTCGTTTGACCTTTCTACGACCGATTCATCCATGCAGGTGACTTCCCGGGGAGGATCGGACTTAGCCCTGCTTGGTGCGCGGTTTTGGTTCTGTAACTGAGTTATCGTCGCATGTTGAGCCTGCAATATTTCAAAGATCGTTCGTAGGCTGATCTCGTCTCCTTCAACGTTTTGTGCTGTCAAGACCCAAAAACCTAATCTGTCGTGATGGCGCCTATCGTGGAACTAGGCAAGCCGACTCATTTCCAAACAAACCGATATTTTCATTTCAAAGATAATTTCAATACTATTTAACATAAAACCTTCATTTAAGGAGTTCAAATCAAAGAAAATCAGAAGTGCGAAAAAGAAAAGCCCGACATCGGGGTGTCACTAGTTATGAGTAGGGGTGTTCATAAAAATCCGAAAAATCGAACCAAACCGACCAAAAAACCGATATTTTTAGGTTAGGTTTGGTTTTGGTTTTAAATTTTAAAAACCGATCAAATTTGGTTTGGTTTTGGTTTTAATAAAAAAAATCAAACCAAACCGACTATAAAAGTAGCTATTTAAATTTATTATTATACCTATATATATATATATATATATATATATATATATATATATATATATATTTTTATATAACGTTTCTAAAATTTTATGGTACATATTAGTCATTTGTATTTTTAATCTAGTTCTTTGCTATTATAATAATCTAATTCTTTGCATTCTAGTTTGATTGATAGTTTTATTTTATTAAGTACAAGAATTTATTTCATGTTAAAAATAATCAATTTTTAATTGAGTACTTAAGTTATTCATTACTATTTGAGTCAATTATCATCAATATATCTTGGTAAATGATAGATTTCTCAAAGAGCAATTGGTTTGATAGCATTACGCTGAAAATGTACTCGCCGGAATATGCGTTTGGTAGTGTATGTCTCATATTTAAGAAATAATCGACAAATAACCGAAAAAACCGAAAAACCGAATCGAATAAAAACCGACTTAATTGGTTTGGTTTGGTTTCAATATTTGAAAAACCGACTTACTTGGTTTGGTTTCGTTTTAGAGAAAAACCGACCCGAACAGAACCATGAACACCCCTAGTCATGAGCATCTACTACAATCTGTCTAACAATATCAAGGCTAACTCAGCCTGAAAAATAGCTAAATACAGGTAGAGGAAGATAAGAGGGAGAAGAGCAGTGGCTGCGATCGCCAAACAACTACCTTTCTATCTCCAAGAAAATCTACAACCAGAACACTCAATAATCGCTACTGTGTCCCGCTACGCATGCATCTGCACACAAGGTGCAAAGAGTAACGTGAGTACGCCAACTCAGTAAGTAACAACAATAAATAAAGACTTAGCAGTGGTGACGAGCAATAAAGCATATAACGTTCATATCCTGAAATCTCAGTAAAGTACAACATGCTTTAAAAATCAGTGTTTGAATCAAATCATCTCGTTTAAACCCGGTTCAAGTAAAAATCATTTAAAGATATTTTTCCAACAGTTTTTCAAACAAAGGCTCAATGCAAAGGTGAGCAAAAATGATGAAATCATAAACAGCCCCTCGGGCAAAATATCACTTATCTATAGCCCCTCGGGCAAACCTCACAGTCACTCGTGCCATTCGAGCATACCTCACAATCACTCTTGCCACTCGGGCATACCTCACAATTACTCATGCCTCACAGTCACTCAGCACTCAGCACTCGCACTCAGTAGGTACCTGCGCTCACTGGGGTGTGTACAGACTCCGGAGGGGCTCCTTCAGTCCAAGCGCTATAATCTGCACGGACAACTCACGTGCTGTACGGACAACTAACGTGCTATAATAATAAAGTATGTTGCAGGCGGGCAGCCCCGATCCACATTCATCCTCACAATCAGGCCCTCGACCGATATCAACATATTGCGGCGTGCAGCCCGATCCCATAAATATACTCACAAATCAGGCCCCCGTCCTCACTCAGTCATAAACCTCTCAAGCCACTCGGGCATTTTAGTAAAACAGGGCATTCCCCCAAAACATTTATATGCATCAAAATACAATCATAAAACTGAGTTGTGCGGTAAACAAGTATAACATGACTGAGTATAGATTTTCAATCGAAAATAATGAGAGTATGGTAATAAAAAGCCCCTAAAGGTCCAAACAGTACTGCCGCAACGCCCAAACATGGCATTCAGCCCAAATTTACAGAAACTCTTTCTAAAACATATAAGTATCATATAGTATCAACAAAGTATGAAACTTTACAGCTGCAACGGGACGGACCAAGTCACAATCCCCAACAGTGTACGCCCACATGCCCGTCACCTAGCATGTGCGTTACTAAAAATAGTAGAATGATACAAAATCCGGGGTTTCATACCCTCAAGACTAGATTTACAATCGTTACTCACCTCAAACCGGTCAAATCTCTACCCCGCAATGCTCTTGCCTCTCAACTCGGCCTCCAAATGCTCCAAATCTATTCACAATCAGTACAATACCATCAATATACGCTAATGGAATGAATTCCACAAGAAACGATTCAAAATTAGACCAAAACCCGAAATTGGCTCAAACCCGGCCCCCGAGCCCACGTCTCGAAATCCGACAAAATTCTCAAAACTAGAAAGCTCATTCACTCACGAGTCTAACCATATCAAATTCATCAAAATCCGACATCGTTTGGTCCTTCAAATCCTTAAATTACTCTCCAAATATTCCAAGCCTTAACCCCTCATTTTCACTAATTACAATAATTAAACAACGTAAAATCACCATATATATAAGTACTAGGGCTCAAGTAACTAACCTAAATGAAACCCCCTTGATTCCCTCTTCAAAACCCTCCAAAAGCTCCAAAACACCGAGTTGAAATTGTGAAGAATGACCAAAATTCGCGAAGGGTTCAATTTATGCCTTTCTGCCCAGCAAAACCGCATCTGCGGTCCAAATAGTGCACATGCGGCCTCCGCTTCTGCGCCCAAAAGCCCCCATCTGCGGAAGTCACTTAAGGTCCTAAAACCCGCACCTGCGATCACCTCTTCGCACCTGCGATCTCGCAAGTACGACCCCTCATCCGCTTCTGTGATAAAACCCCAGGCTTCCAAACCCCGCACCTGCGAAATGCGCACCTGCGGTTCCCAACCCGCAGGTGCGGCCACACCAGAACAGCAGCACCAGCTGTACTTTTCCAACTTCAAACTTCCCGTTAACCTTTCGAAATCATCCTGAGGCCCTCGGGACCTCAACAAAAAATACCAACAAGTCCTATATCAACATACAAACTTAGTCGAACCTTCGAATCATTCAAACAACATCCAAACACCAAATTACCCTCGAATTCAAGCCTAAGAACTTTTAAATTTTTAAATTCGGCAACCGATGCCGAAACCAACCAAACCACGTCTGAATGACCTCAAATTTTGCACACACGTCATAAATGATGCTACCAACCTACTCCAACTTAAGGAATTTTATTCCGACCCCGATATCAAATTTTTCACTGCCGACCGAAATCGCCAAATTTCCAATTTCGCCAATTCAAGCCTAATTCTACCACAGATCTCCAAATCACATTCCGGACGCACTCCTAAGTCCAAAATCACCTAACGGAGCTAACGGAACTATCAGAATTCCAATCCAAGGTCAAATGCTAAAGAGTCAAATTTTGGTCAACTCTCCTAATTTAAAGCTTTAACAATGAAATTCCTTCTTCCAATTCGATTCTGAAATACCTGCGACCCAAAACAGATGATTCACACAAGTCAAAGTATATCATACGGAGCTACTCATGCCCTCAAACAACCGAGCGAAGTGCAAATGTTCAAAACGACCGGTCGCGTCGTTACATCCTCCCACACTTAAACATACGTTCGTCCTCGAACGTGCCCAGAGTTGTTCCAAAAGCCATCAAATCGAAGTGTAGCTTTCACATGCACATACCCGGGGGTTATCCCACGTCACCCTATCCCATACAAGTTCGATAGCACAGCATAACTGAAATTTCTCAATTCAACCTAGCCCACAAGCCTTCGAATCAAATTTTCAACATCCGAAATTTTCTATAAGATGAGAAGTTTGCATCTACATACCGTGTAAGTCTGAACAGTCTGTACCAAGAGTCGTAACCATAACTCAAATATTCAAATTCAAATACCGCATAGCTCGAATGCTCTAAGCAATGATTTCAAATCACATTATCGACTCAAATCAGCCCAGTGCTGGTAATAAACCTCATATCAGACAAAACCTCATTCTAAAACCTTCGTACACTGCCGATGATGAAAGAAACATACCGAATTCATAACCATTCATTAGACCAACATGTCATGGAGCTCCCGTTCCTTCTACAAGAACTATAGCCAATTTCAAAGCCGACTTCCGACATTATCCTCCCAATTATACCATAATCAAATCTGATAGCATCCATTCTAGGCCCAATGACCTCGTCTCATCCAACACGACCACTCTAG